>CAUYRH010069801.1:0-16889 GCA_963574655.1 Perodicticus potto | reverse complement strand
CCAAAATTAGAGCAGAATTAAATGAAATTGAAAACAAAAGAATCATAGAACAGATCAATAAATCAAAAAGTTGGTTTTCTGAAAAGGTCAATAAAATAGATGAACCTTTAGCTAAACTAATCAGGAATAAAAGAGTAAAATCTCTAATTTCATCAATCAGAAATGCTAAAGACTAAATAACAACAGACCCCTCAGAAATTCAAAACATCCTTAATGAATATTACAGGAATCTTTACTCTCAGAAATATGAAAATCTCAAAGAAATTGACCAATACTTGGAAGCACGCCACCTACCAAGACTTAGCCAGAACCAAGTGGAAATGTTGAACAGGCCTAAATCAAGTTCCGAAATAGCATCAACAATACAAAATCTCCCTAAAAAGAAAAGCCCGGAACCAGATGGCTTCACGTCAGAATTCTACCAAACCTTTAAAGAGGAACGAGTACCTATATTACTAAACCTCTTCCAAAATATAGAAAAGGTAGGAATACTACCCAATACATTCTATGAAGTAAACATCACCTTGATCCCTAAACCAGGGAAAGACCCAACAAGAAAAGAAAATTATAGACCAATATCACTAATGATTATTGATGGAAAAATATTCAACAAGATCCTAACAAACAGAATCCAGCAACACATCAAACAAATTATACACCATGACCAAGTGGGCTTTATCCCAGGATCTCAAGGCTGGTTCAATATCCGTAAATCTATAAATGTAATGCAGCACATAAACAAATTAAAAAATAAAAACCATATGATTCTCTCAATTGATGCAGAAAAAGCTTTTGACAATATCCAGCATCCCTTCATGATCAGAAAACTTAAGAAAATTGGTATAGAAGGGACATTTCTTAAACTAATAGAGGCCATCTACAGCAAACCCACAGCCAATACCGTATTGAATGGAGTTAAATTGAAGTCATTTCCACTTAGATCAGGAACCAGGCAAGGTTGTCCATTATCTCTTCTGCTCTTCAACATTGTAATGGAAGTTTTAGCCATTGCAATTAGGGAAGAAAAGGCAATCAAGGGTATCCACATAGGGTCAGAAGAGATCAAACTTTCACTCTTCGCAGACGATATGATTGTATATCTGGAAAACACCAGGGATTCTACTACAAAACTTTTAGAAGTGATCAAGGAATACAGCAGCATCTCAGGCTACAAAACCAACACCTATAAATCTGTAGCCTTTATATACACCAACAATAGCCAAGCCAAAAAAACAGTCAAGGACTCTATTCCTTTCACAGTAGTGCCAAAGAAGATGAAATATTTGGGAGTTTACCTAACAAAGAATGTGAAAGATTTTTATAAAGAGAACTATGAAACTTTAAGAAAAGAAATAGCTGAAAATATTAACAAATGGAAAAACATACCATGCTCGTGGCTGGGAAGAATCAATATTGTTAAAATGTCCATACTACCCAAAGCAATATATAATTTTAATGCAATTCTTATTAAAGCTCCATTGTCATAATTTAAAGATCTTGAAAAAATAATACTTCATTTTATATGGAATCAGAAAAAACCTCGAATAGCCAAGAAATTACTCAGAAATAAAAACAAAGCGGGAGGAATCACGCTACCAGACCTGAGACTCTACTGTAAATCAATAGTGATAAAAACAGCATGGTACTGGCACAAAATCACAGAGGTAGATGTTTGGAAAAGAATAGAGAACCAAGAGATGAATCCAGCTACTTACCGTTACTTGATATTTGGCAAGCCAATTAAAAACATTCAGTGGGGAAAAGACCATAAATATCTGAGTTTATTTCTGGGCTTTCTGTTTAATCCCATTGGTCAATGTGTTTGTTTTTTGCCTTTGGGTTTATTGCTAGTAGTGGGATTCTTAGATTGAAAAGTATACTTACTTTTAGTTTTTTGAGAAATCTTCATACTATTTTCTATAGAGGTTTATAGAACTAATTTATATTCCTACCAATAATGTGTAAGTGCTTCCTTTTCACTGCATCTGCATCAACACCTGTATTTTGACTTTTAACCAGTGGCCACTCTGAGTGGGGTAAAGTGGTAGCTCATTGGAGTTTTAATTTGCCTTTCTCTGATGATTCATGATATTGTGGATTTTTTTTTAGTATGTTAGTTTGCCATGTGAAAAATATGTGCTCATGTCATTTGTTCAACTTCAGTTAGGGTTATTTGTCTTTTTCTTGTTGAGATGTTTGAATTCCTTAGAGGTTTTGAGATTTTGTTAGGTGCATATTTTGCAAATACTTTCTCTTATTTTGTAAGTTGTCTATTTTACTCTTTTGATTATTTATTTTTCTATGAAAAAATTTTTAAGTTTATGTTAGCCCCATTTGCTTAGTTTTATTGTTGTTGTGTTTGCTTTGGGGGTTTTATTCATAGGTTTTTTGCCTAATGCAATGTCCAGTATAGATTTTCCAAGATTTTCTTCTAGAAATTTTATGGTTTCAGATCCTATATTTATTTTTTAAATAATTTTCATTCAGTATATGGGTAGTTTCCCAGCACCATTTATTGAGAAGGGGGCAAAGAGATTAAAGCTGGAAACATCATACCTTCTGATTTAAAAATATATTTTGTAATGCAGTAGTGAAAAGATGGCATGGTACTGCCATAAAAACAAACACATTGACCAATGGGATTAGACAGAAAGCCCAGAAATAAACTCAGATATTTATGGTCAATTAAGTTTTTGACAAAGGTGCTGGGAATACACAATGGGGAATGGATAGTCTCTTCAATAAACTATTTTGGGAAAAATTGATATCCAAATGCAAAAGAATAAAATGAAACCCTTGTTTCACACCATGTTCAAAAGTCAAATTAAAATAATTAGAATAAATACTAGATGAAAAAATGAAAAACACCGTGATATTGGTCTGGGCAATGATTTTTCGGAAAGGAATCCAAAAGCATAAGCAACAGAAGTAGAAATAGACAAATGGTATTATACTAAACTAAAAAGGCTTCATAGCAATAGAAACAATTAACAGAGTGAAGAGACAACCCATAGATGGGGAAAAAATATTTGCAAACCATACAACTGATGAGGATCTAATGTCCAAAATATATAAGAATCTCAACTCAACAGTAAGGAAATAAACTATGTGATTAAAAAATGGGCAAAGGCTCTCAACAGATATTTCTCAAAAGAAAGCATACAAATAAGATATCCAACAGATGATGAAAATGCTCAATATCTCTAATCATCGGAGAAATGCAAATTAAAACCACAGTTACATAATCTCACACCTATAAATGGTTATTATCAAAAAGACAAAAGATAACAAGTATTGGTGAAGAAGTGGAGAAAAGGGAACTTTGATGCACTGTCGGTAGAAGTATAAATTACACAGTCATTTTGAAACGTAATTTAGAAATTCTTCAAAAACCCAAAATAGAAATCCATATGATCCAGCTGTTAACTCCACTTCTGGGAATACATCCAAGGAGGAGAGATGAGGAAGGAATGAGGAGAAGAGAAGACAGACAGAGAAGGAAGAGTGAAGGGAGGGGGAAATTGGAGGAGACAGAAAGGGGAGAATGGGTGGGGAATGACGGAGCAGGAAGAAAGGGAAATGAAGGATGGGGGGTGAAGAAAGGAGACGGAAGGGAGGTAAGAGAAGGAAGGGAGGAGGAGGTGGAGAGGTTGGAAGGAAGAATGAGATGAAGAGAAATGAAATAGGAAGGTTCTTGAAGGAGAAAGGAGGTAGGGCATCTCCAACATGCATGTTTTGGGACTCAGTTGTGCACAAGAATGCTGTCAATGGGAAAGGTGGGGGCTGGCAGGTTTGGACAGCTCAGAAGTGGGAGGTACTGCATCTGGGACTATGTGAGCAGTTCCCCTCGTGTAGAACCTCCGAAACAGAGAAAGAAGGTTAGCAGGAATAGCCAGATGACAGCCAGGGGTTGTGAATGTTATTTTGCATATTTTTGCTGTGGAGAAAGGTGGAGGGGCAGGCAGGGTCAGAGGTCCAGCAGCCAGCTCAGCCAAGACAGGGGTGGGAAGAGGAAATGGGATCTGAAAAGTGTAAGAAGTGGCCAGGGTTGGGGGTCTGCCATGTCAGCAGCAGGTGGGAAGACAGAAGGGGCAGGCTGGGTGGTGCTGCACCTTCCCCTGGTCTCTGTTTTACCCTCCCCTCCAGAACCTCTGTTTTCTCCTGCAAGCTCTGGATCTTTCTTTGACACACAATGCTCTCCTTCAAGATGCCTCAGTCTTCCTCAGCAGCTCTCCAAGGAAACTTGGAAGGTGGGGCAGCTCAGCTGTGACCCACAACAGTAGCATTAGCGCTAGCAGCGGCAGTAGCATTGGCAGCAGCAGTGACATAGACATTTTCCTTTGTGGGATGCATTCCTGGAAGCACTGGGTGGAGAAGAGCTCCTGGAGGTATATGTGAAGGCTCCTTGCCCTGCACCTCCTACTAGGGTGTCTGTGCCTGGAGCAGCCTGGAGAGCTGGGATGAAGGTGTTCATGCAGCAGTTCCGTGGTCGACTTCTCCGGTAGATGGGAGGAGCCTGGGCCGAGTCTGGGAGCACTGCTGCATCTGGGTCATATATCCTAGAAGGCAGAACACCTTCAACAGGGCTGGGTGAACCAGTGACTGCCTGGTCTTCAGAGCAGGTCACAGGAGACACCTGAGCCTCCTCATTCCAATGGTTTTTGAAGTGGTTAGGATGGAGAGGTTGCTCCAGGGAAACCCTACACTCTCAGGAAGTGAGGTTTCCCCTGAGTGGGAAAAGGTTTCCCCTGAGTGGGTTTTCCCCTCTGTGGGTCTGGATGTTGGTGGCACTTCTCTATTGCCAGGAGAACCCCATTCCCTGCCCTCCTGACCTTGGGTCTTCAGGAGATCCTCTTCCTTATCATCGTTTTCCTCCCCTCCTCCCTTCTAGCTTCTTCCTGGACCTTCACCTCATTCTTCCTGCAAGGAAGAGGCAGGTGACAGAATGGTATCAGAGTAGGAGCCCTGACTGCCTGCTCAGGTGGTGAACACAGGAGAGTGACCTTGCCTCGGACAAGAGGGAGGTTATGGATCTCAAGTGTCCAACCATTCTGGAGCTCCCAGCAGCAGCTCAGGCTTCTCCTGCGGGGCCTATCCCCAGCATCGGGTGGGAAGGATCCCCCAAGAGGAGTACATAGCCTTCCAGAGAAGATACTGCCTTTTAGGGGGGTAATGTGATGAAAACAAGTGTTCCCTGCTGGGGTTGGACAGCCTGCTGACAGCGGTGGAGGCAGAGCTAGAGTCGAGAGCCCTGTGCCCAGGGGAACCAGCCTTGATGACAGGAGGGAAGGGAGGATGACGGTCTGGCAGGGGCTTGGGACAGCTGGGGAGTTCGTGCTTGCTAATAAGATCGCTCATTTAGAGCAGGTTGTGCGCCCCAGAATACCAAGAAGAGGAGACGAAAGGGAGAGACCTCTCCCTCGGGGCCGCCTCCACTGGAGTCCAGGCACGCACTGGGCAGCAGGGAGCTTTTTACATTTCAGTGGAACTGGTGACACAGAAAACAAGCGCCAGGATGGGCGCGAGAGCCCACTGGAGGGCTCCAAGAAAAGGTGCCAGATGGGAAAAGGCAACTCGCTGCAGTTATTGGCAAACGTTTGGCGCGAGAGGGGCATTTGGTAGGGACAGATGGGGCGCATGAAGCTTGATCTGCCAGAGCCCTTCCCACCTGGGCCCCGGCTCTGCAGGCTCCATGCTGCCTGGTTCTGGACCCCGGAGGGGCACCCGGTGGCTGCAGGCACCTGCCCTCTCCCCTGGGGTAGCGGGCAGAGTCTGCTCAAGGATTAGGTCGGAGGCCACCTGGATCCTGCCAGGCTTCTCAGGGACTTCTCCAGAGCCTCTGAGCCGCCATGGCCACGAGGCCACCATCCCAGCTGCGAGGGTTGCCCAGGAGGGAACGCGGTGCTTTGACGCGGATGTCTGCACCCCGAGACGTCCCTTCCTGACAGGCAGGTTCTCTACTTCTTTTACCAATCTGGTAATACAGCAGCTAAGCCTTAGAGTTTTAAGGTCTTCTGGGTCCTTAAGTGCTGCCTGTTGACTGAGTCCAATTTTTACAAAACAAATCCGTGTATTTTTCTTAATACACTGTTGTTTGTCTTTTATATTTTTATTATTTATTTAAAATACCAAAAAGTGAAATAAGTTTCAACGAAACAATCTTCCCAGATGGTTTGGCACAATTAGAACATTCATGATCCATAAGGGCTACATTGAGGCTGCTGTGCTCATAATTTAGCTCTAATTTCCTCCCCCTGACTGAGGCCATTACCACATGAGATCAGTTGGCTAGAGTTTATGGAGGTCAAGCACACCAGTCTGTTACCAACTTTTGATAATGGTGCGCATTTCTGTTTAAAGTGGAATTAGTGAATAGTGGCACAACTTGACCGTGTTTTAAAATTGTCTGCTTAACAGCTCATCAAGTCAAAGAAAGCCAAGAGAATGCTGGAGGAAAAAATAGATATTTAAATTAGGTTTAAGAATTGCAATGTTAGACTAAATTTGGTAAATTTAGTGAGTGTACATGCAGAGTGTGCACCTTCCATGATAGGAAAACTCGAAGGGTATCTTGCCCAGATTTAAAAAATAGTATCTGTGAAGATCCAGATGCTCTCTTTTCATTGTATTTTGCATCAGCAAAATCTCAGTGCCAAATCTATTTTAAGTGACACTTTGCAACATGTTTATAATTATTGTTAACTATATTCCTGCAAATGGAACATGACATTCTCAGTTTCATAACATGCTAACGTTGATGGATAATGTATTTAGCATGGATTTACCATAACATTCTAAGGTGCATTGGCTATCTCAGGACAGGTGTTAGCCAAAATTTTATCTCTTTCAGAACAGATAACTAAATTTTATGAAGAACAGAATCAGCATTGTGGATTATTATAAGAAGATGTCTCTAGAAATTCAGTAATTTCTGTGTGTTATGTCAAATTGAAACAACTTGAATATTTTTCTGTCTATATATGGAAAACAAATCCCCACATGTTGAAAAAAAGCTGTCTTTTCCCCCCAAGGTAGTTGTAAATTCTTCATGTTAGAAACTTACACATTCTATTCTTTTATTTTTAAAGTATTCCTAACTTATTGTTGATTATAGTCCCTTTGTTGTCCTATCCAATGTTGTTCATTCTATCTATCTGACTACATTTTTGCCTTCATGCATCATCCCCCACTCCCTGCCCATTCCAGCCTCTGGTAGACCATTATTCTCTTCTGTCTCAATGAGAAGATTTGTTTAAAATAGTTAGCTCCTACACATGAGTGAGAACATGCAAGATTTGTTTTTCTGTGCTTGGCTTATTCCACTTAACATCATGTTCTCCAATTCTATCCATATCATTTTCACTGTGGCTATATAGCATTCCACTATGTACTATAATTCCTTTATCTATTCATCCATTAATTTAGACTTAAGTTGATTCCAAATTTTGGCTATCATGAATAGTGCAGGAATAAATATGGGAATGCAGATATTTTTTCCATATGCTGGATATTCCCCTGCTTTGGATGCATACTCAACAGTGGGAGTGGTGGTCATAAGATAACTTGTATTTCTAGTTTTTTGAGGAACCTTCACGCTATTCTCCACAGTAGTTCTGCCTTCCCTTTTTGTGCTACCTATCCATCCATCCATCCCTATGTATAGAACAATAAGAAGAATGGTTTATAAATAACTTTCCTATTTCATATTTTAACCTTTAAAAAATCTTGTGATGTAAACAGGACATAAAAAAGGCAGTGAGTCCAATACAACTCTTAAAGGTTGGCTCGACACCTGTAGCTTGGTGGCTAGGGCACCAGCCAAATACACCAGTGCTGGGGAGTTCGAATCCAGCCTGGGCCTGCCAAACAGCAATGACAACTACAACCAAAAAATGGCCGGGCATTGTGGTGGGTACCTGTAGTTCCAGCTACTTAGGAGGCTGAGGCAAGAGAATCACTTAAGCCCAGGAGTTGGAGGTTGCTCTGAGCTATGATACATGACATTCTACCCAGGGCGACAGCTTGAGACTCTGTCTCAAACAAAACAAAACAAAACAACAAATCAACTTCTTAAAGGTTGTATAAATTGCTTTTGATTCTACAACCTACACATAGTGGTGCAAGAAATTTAGTCACATCTGCTCTGTCTTTTCACTCCCTTCCTCCCACCTGCTGACTTGATTCCAGCCACATTCCTTTACTACCTGCTAACTAAAGACTCCATGATTCCTCTTCTGGAGACTTGGCAGTAATTATTCCCATTATGTGGGATGGTCTTCCCTCAGATATCTTACTCAATTGATTCTCTCTACATTTTGTTCAAATGTCACCTTCCCACTAGGTTTGCCTTATCCAAAGATTAAATTGAAAACCCTCCTAACTTTTCACAATTTCAATTCTCCTTGGACTGCTTTATTCTAAGTAGCATTTGTTACTTCCTAACCTACCAGATAATTCGCAAGTTTTTATTAGTATTTCTTATCTCCCTTTAAGTGGAATGTAGGGTCCACAACGTCTGGATTTTTGCCATTCTTCTAAGTGACACTACTACATACAATAGTACATAGGATAACCTAGATGCTCAAGAGATAGGTTAAATTGATCAACGAGTGAGTGAACCAACTTCCAAGTAGAAACTGAATCTTCCACAGGCTTATAAAAGTAGAACTTGTATTTTTGCTCATGTTTATCTATCCAAGCCAGATGGTTAGAATAGATTTGGGTTCCTTGGGGTCACCCATTACATTTCCCTCTTAGTTCCTCACCATCCACACTCTGGGCTCCTTTAGAGCAGGGGCTCGTAATGTCAATGAACCTTCCTGACTCTAGCCTGGCACTATTTAATTCCTCCTTCTCACTCAGTCACAGGAATATTCCTAAAATTTACATAAAATCTTTTTGCTTTCAATACTTTCATGATCCCCTATACTCTCAGAAAAATGGGAAAAATGCCTCAGTGTGGTATTTAAGTTTGTTCTGAATGTCAGGGATGACAAAATAGGAGGAAGGGAGGTTAAGAGGGGGGAGAGGCCAAATTACCCACCCTCACCTCTTCCCTCCATTCTTCTCCTCTTAGATATGTGGTTCATGTTTCATTTCCCTGGAAAGTGGTTTGTGTTATTTTTACCTCCTCCCTATATCTTAGGATTCACCCATTCCAAAGAATTCTTTGTCTAGTCATCTTTCTTGCTACATTAAAATTTTTGTGGATCATTATAAAATAGTCTAGTCATTATAAAATATATATTTAATGAAATGAGTTAGAAGTATGGAAATGCCATACTTATCTCTTTTCCCCATCCTCAGATGGCTTTCCTGCGTTGTGAAATACTTAGAAATGATAGAATTTTCAGCAATAAAGTCTAGTGGAGGTGGAGTAGAACTCAAGGCTCATCCAGAACAGAGTGTAATTGGGGCTGTTGGGATTGATTTTCTAGTGTTTAGAAACACTAGAGCCAGACCAGTTATTAATGAGAATCTTTTATGATATTATTAAGCTGCATGATAAATCAGAAGTAAACTTAAATTTTCAGTAACTACAGAGCAGATATGATCTCTTCTTTGTTTTGTTCCTCTAGGTGCAAGAAGATGAATGCTAAGCCTAACCCCTCTGATAAAAGTGGAAAGGTGTGACCATGACTGCCTTACCTAGAGACAAAGACACACAACAAAAAGACATACATTTTTTAAAAAACTAAAACCAGAAAATACGCACGTCCAGAAGGATCTAGGCTCCAAAGAGGTCAGGGTGTTTGAAGAGAAGACTAGAGGGAAGAGGTAAGATGGGTTGCCTGGTTTCTCCTTTGTCTGGACCTCCCTTCCTTCTGGGTTGTCATCCCTGACACCCACACTGCACACGGAGACATTAGATTTCAGCCCAACGAGGTCAAGAAGTGAAGCTGCTTCCAAATATTGTTCATTGGGAATCTAGAATTTTGTGTAAAATCTGGCTCAACCCGTCACTCCTCAGATATGTCAATTCTTCCTCCACAGTTGACTGAAAAAGCAAAGACACATGAGCAGAGGCAGATTAACAGCAGAAGGGTTTTATACACGTAGTGTGTGAAAGATAAGTGTCCACTGTTAAAGTGGGTTAGAGGAAATGGAGAGCACAGCAGGAGGCCTGGCGGACACACAGAGCCAAAACTCCCAGGGGTTGCAGGTCTTATCAACACCAGTTGGGCTGGAGAGGTGATGACTAACTATGAAGTCCCCACTGTCAGGCATCTTGTTGGCAACTCCAAGCCAGATGTCTTGGGTGTGTGAAGGAGCGAAAATCCAGACTGTTAGTGGGGAGTTTACAGGCCAATAGGCAAAACTGATTGCCGAAGGCACTAGGTTGCCCCTGGGCAGCTGGGCTGTAGGAGAGGCTAGGCGTATAGCTTGCTTTTGTGCTGCTTCATTCCCTACTTGAAGGATTTTGGAGACTGTTGCTTTTCATCAGGGGGCTGAGAGGTGGCTCCTGGATAAAATGGTGCTTGGATTTTGCTTGAATATTCTTTGGATATTTGTTCCCCTGACTGTCCTGTTCAGGCACACACATGCTCAAGGAGACTTGTGCCTAGGCAATGCTGCTCCTGGGTGGTGTGTTCCCAGGAAGCCTCATGGCGAGGAGATGTGCTTTTTCTTGGAGATGGAAGAGACCAGAAGGTGACAGCATTGGGAGGAGAGGTGGTATCCATGGCATTGGTGTCAAAGGCAGGTGTGGCTGATGATATTGCAGAGGCCTGCCCACCACAGAGGTGGCAACAGGAGGAGATGTCTTGGGAAGGCTCATAAATCAGGGGACCTAGGAAGAGGCTCTCTGCTGCTGCCCACCAGGGGCTGCAAATGTCAGCTGGCAGGTAATTTCTAGGCCCAAGTGATGGCTAAAATTTGAGGTGGGATGGGGGTCCTAAGTGTAGATGGGCTGATGCAGACTCTGGCTTTTGCAGGGAATCTCTGTTCTGTAGTACAACAGATTTGGGTGAACGGAGGAGCACTCACACTAGAGTCTGGGGTACATCTGAAAAGAAGAGCCATAGAAGGGGGAGTAGTGTCCATTTCAGTGACCTCATTGTCTGAAGTGGGCACCAGGTCCAGGGGGCCCATGTGTTGACTGCGTTGGTAGTCATGGCTGCTGTAGAACGGTGCACGTGCCCATGATAACATTATGGTTCCTGGTAGAAGAGACTGGAGGACAGGTGGGGAAGGAAAGAGAAGAAGGGGTAGGGGAGCAAAGAGGAGAGATGGAGAGTAATGAGTAGGAGACTTCTAGAAGGAAAAAAGAGGTGGGGAATCTTCAACATGCGTGGTGGGGATTCGGTTGCATGCAAGGGTGGTGTCAATGTGAAGGGAGAGTGCTAATAGTTTGGGAAGGTCAGAAATGGGCAGCACTGCAGCAACTGAGTGAGCGGGACTCTGTTCTTCTCAGGTGGAACCCCCACAGTGAAACTGGCCCTCAACACAGGAGGAAGGTTGTTAGCAACAGCCAGACGAGAAGCAGGGGTTGTGAATGTTGTTTCACATATTTTTGCTGTGAAGGAAGGTAGGGGGACAGGCAGAGTCAGAGATGGAGCAGCCAGGCCAGCCCAGTCAGCGATGGTAAGAGGAATGGAGTAAGGAGTAAGAAGTAGCAAGGGTTGGGGCCTGCCGTGTCTGGGGGGAGGAAGGGGCAGGCTGCGTGGGGCAGCAGCTTCCCACGGACTCTATCTTACCCTTCACAGCCTCTGCTTTCTCCTCTGAGATCTTGGTCTTTCTTTGACACTCAATGCTCTCCTCCAAAGTGCTCAGTCTTCCTCAGCAGCTCTCCAGGGAAGCTTGGGAGCTGTGTGCAGCTCAGCTTTGTCCCACAACAGTGGCAGCAGCACTGGCAGTGTCAGTGGTAGCAGCAGTGACATGGAAGTTTTAGTTCTGCAGGACCCATTCTTGGTAGCTCTGGGTAGAGAAGAGCTCTTGAATGTGGTATGTGCATGCTTTTGGCTCTGCACCTCCTTCTGGACTTCTGATCCTTGAGTGCTGAATGAATGGTTTCATGCAGCAGTTCTGTGGCAGATTTCTCCAGTAGCTGGGAGCAGGCTGGCTCTAGGTCTGGAATCACTGCTACTTTGGGGTCAAAGGTCCCAGGAGGAGACCTCCAGCAGGGCTGTGTAATCCAGTGACATATGTCCTTCAGAGAAGGAGAGCATCCCTGAACGCTGTCGTCCCCACTACCATAGTTTTGGTAAACTTATATGATGGAACGATTGTGAAAATATTGTGACCCCCGTCCTCACCACTCCACGTGAACATGTACAATGAGCTTGTTCCCAAGAATAAATATGTTTACTAACAAATAAAGTTTCAGTTTCCCTGAGAGAAATGTTAAAGCTGATTGAATTCTCTTGTTTTCTGAAAAGAAGAGTGGTCCACTGAACTTACCACACCAGACATTTTGGAACAAGCACTCAAATCTTGCTGCACAGGGAGACAACACAGCATTAAAGAAAGAGCAGCCCTGGAGTTAGGCTGGCAGACCGGTGTGACCTGTGTGACAGCGGACTTGGGACAAGCCTCCTATTTCCTTTGATCTCAGGTTTCTCCTGCTTGTATGAGATGAAGATAAAGATATTTATCTCTCATAGTTGTTGGAGAATTAAATGAGGTTAGAACATAGAAGACTCATTTTGTTTCTGGAGTCATAGCTTTTCCTTAACGAATGTGAATTCCCCTTTACTCATCTCTCCAGATGCCCCGTTCCATGCTCTTCCCTGCCCTGCACTAGCCTGGCCTTTTCCTCAACGTGGGTGCTTGCTGGCAGGCTCAGTTTCCATTACTATCACAGCAGTTATCTTTATTTGAAATACTTCTGAATTTTTATTTTCCATAATTAAATCTCATGCCTTCCCAGGTCATTTCACAGTGAGCAGCCTCTTTACTCTATACAAAGGATCAGAAACAAAGGATTCCTGAGGTCAATCCATAGACCCCTGAGGGAGTAAGCTTCCAGGGGTATCAGTGGGAGGATTAAATCATTGTTGACCCACTGTTGAGTGGGTAGATAGTTGTTGGGATTTAATATTGGGTTCATTGTAAATGACCTATGATAACCATAATCCGCTGTAGTTTGTAGAAGATGAACCAGGTGAATATTCCCTGAGCATATGATCCCCGATTTAGGAGTTATCTAAGTAGAGAAGTCCAGAGTGAGATAGAAGATCTGACCTTGCCCAACTAAGGCATGCTAATATTCATTATAGGATAAGATTCAATAAAAAAATTTTTTGAAATACATAAATGATATTTACAGCAATATAAAAACACTGCATACATACATATATATATTTTTTTCAGTTTTTGGCCAGGGCCAGGTTTGAACCCGCCACCTCTGGTATATGGGGCCCGGCGCCCTACTCCTTTGAGCCACAGGCACTGCCCACACTGCAATCATATTTTTATTAGGTAGGAGGAATTGAAACCAAGGCATTTTCTGTTCTCATGCTAACCAATTCTAGAAAGAAGCATATTTTCCTGCCTTTATGCTAAACAGTGCTGGATCAGGCAAAAATAATGTAGCTACTCTTTCTAGGAAATTACTCTTCCTGTGAACCAATTAAATGGCTTATTAATGTTAATAGTGTTTGCATTAAGACTCACCTTCAAGACCCTTGCTTCACTTCTCTGCTCCTGTTAATCCAAGTTGTTATGTCATACACTTTGTCCACTTTACCTCACCCAGTTCCCTGCCTGGAAAGACTTGCCTTAAAAATCCCTCAGTCCCACCCACACACTCTGTAAAGGTCAGTTCCGAATTATCCCATTTTGAGGTATTGAGAATTAGTCAAGGTGGTGCTCTGTTTTAACAGCTGCATCTTTTGCTTGAAGAATTACTGGAGGTCTGTTGGGAATTTGACATTAACCATATCAGCAAAGACATGGTATGGTAAAGATCATTCAGAAGGCGTCAGATGTTAACGTCAAGTGTTTTTAGGTAGAGAGATAACCTCTCATGGCTGCTGCACCTGTCATCATCTTTACTTAATGATAATCCTTTTTAAAACTGTAGTCATTCAGTTCACTCTTTCTATATATGAATGAGGAAGCTGACTTCTAAGGATGTTAATTGAATATTCAACATTGATAGAGCCAGGACTAAGATAAAGATTTTCCAACTTTTGAACTTAATTTTACTATTCCACTAGGATTATGCCTACCCCTGAAGACATATTTCTTTCTCTCTTTCTCCACACACACACATGTACATATACATGTATGTGTATGAATGTGTATACACATATAAATATATTTTAGAGTATAAGTCTCAAAATTATTCCATGAAATTATGAAATTCTATTTTGGCTGCATTTTTAAAACTGTATTATAGATAAAAATGTAACCAAAACACAATATTTTAAAGATAAGTGTAGAATTCTTGTGTAGAGATTTTCAAATGTATTTGACAATACTAATTGCTTAACACTTTTCTTAAATTATATATGCTTAGCTCCTCTTTAATTTACCAAACATTTTTATAAGAGCTGCCTGAAAATTTGCTTTTTTATCAAGTTGTCAGATGTTTCTTGATCTAAAGCAAGTGCAGGATATGGTGTTGTCTTGGCCTGTGGAACATAAACCTGTTTTCCCTTTTCAATCACCTGGGAAGCATTTTTAAAAATACCAATTCCTGGCCATACCCTGGACCAGGGTATTTAACACATGAACATCTTTTGGGGAGAGACTCAAGCATGTATTTTTTGGCTACCTCTCCAGGTTATGCTAATGTTCACCTGGGACTGAGACCTAGTGTATCAAATCAGAGCTT
This sequence comes from Perodicticus potto, assembly GCA_963574655.1. Lineage (NCBI taxonomy): Eukaryota > Metazoa > Chordata > Mammalia > Primates > Lorisidae > Perodicticus > Perodicticus potto. Next base: position 2,110 of record CAUYRH010069801.1, on the reverse strand, counting down.
CTTATTGATATGCACACAAATCTCGGTAAAACACAAATTCTGAATCAATGGATTTGCAATAGAGTCTGGGATTCTGAATGTCTAATAAATTCCCAGGTGAGGCTAACATTATTTGCAAGCCACACAATGAGTAGTAAGTTGTTAGAATAGTGATTCTCTAAAGATGGTCTCCAGACTAGCAGCATCAGCTTCCTCCAGGAGTTTGTAAAAATACAAATTCTTGGTCCTTAGTCTAGACATCAAATCAGAAACTCTGGAGCACTGGCCTTGACTTTACAGCCCCCTTCAAGCCCTCACAGCAACAGCAGATTTACAGCCATTCAGTTTACACACTGAGCTTCCCCCAATTATTTTGTTTTAATAAGTTCTGAGAGTCACAATTAATAAATAAAAGTAGATGTGTAGGTAGATAATTGAAAACTTGACATTTATAGAAACATTTTGAATTTAGAACCTGAAAACCAAATTGAAAATTGTAGCTCAACTTCCTCTTAATTATGTGAACTTGCGTGAATCATATAGTTCTGAGCCTCAGATTTTTTTTTCTGCTGAAAAAATGCTAATATGAATACTTCCTCTACATGTTAGCTGTGAGGAACCAAGCTGTTTTTGTTATAGAGAGTAGAAACATTTAGGTGGTAATGATGGATGGTGAGGGTAAAGAAATATTAAATTTAAATTTTGTTCCAGCTGCACAGAGTTTTCCATTTATTCAGAAAGAAGTCAAATAAACACTAAGAAAGGCAAAGTGTTGCTGGAAGTAGCAAAAGAAAGGATAGTAAAATTTACTGAGGAACCATTTGGTGTTTTGTACATGACATTTCATTTTTCTAACATCCTAATAAATTTCAAGTATGGAAATTAAGGTTGCACAGAAATTAAGTGAGTAGCCTTTGGAAACACCTTAAAGGGCTTTTGTATCTGAAGGTCTAACTTTGAGTGATACTCTATCACTAGTTTTTTGACCATTGATTAAAATTCTCTGACTCAGCATGTTTTCAGTAAAATGGATATAATAACTGCCCTACCAATGTTATGCCCAGGAGTCTCTCAAAGACCATTTTGCTAGACAAGTCAAATTTGAAGAGGAGTTCTTTTATTGAAGAGTTAGCTGGCAATTGCCTCAGTGTCCCAACATGTGGTTTCTGATAGCAGCCCTAAGTGCATAAGGGGTCGGATTTTTAAGATTGGTCTGCATCCTGGTTGGCACACAGGCTGCCCAAGTGCATCCAGGGAGGTTAGCAAGCGTTGTACAGAGGCAGAATTTTGTGGTTAGTCCCCACAGCTGGAAGGCTTCTCTGGATGAGACACAGCCATGGGCATTTCGGTCAGTCACCGGTGGCTGTGGCTGAGGCAGGGTCTGGTGGAAAAGGGGCAGGGTGTTGGGGACTCTGAGGACCTTCCACCTGGTCCCGTGGTGGGGGCTACACAATTGTGTGCATTTGTGCAAACATGGGAAGGGTGTCGATGCAAAGGCAGGTGCTGTGCGTGACCCGCCCCGTGAGCAGGGCTTAGAGCAGAGTCCCCACTGTCCCCTGAGCACATCAAATGCCTTCTCAGCCTGATGAGAGAGGCTATTTCCACCCTGGGACACACATGGAGAAGCTCACAGCAACCGGGCACTGCACAGCTCGGGGAGGGCAGCCTGGGTCACGGGATCTGCTCTGCACACTGGCCCCCGACTGTGTGACCCTCAGACATTCTCTGTGGAACCTTAGAGCAAAGGTGCCATGGGGACCCGCCACCCCAGATGGAATCTCAGGGGAGCCTGGAAAGCTCGTCAGCAGAGCAGAGCGATGACTCTAATGTGGAAGCTGCTGAGAGCTCCACAAGCCCAGGAGCAGGGGGATGGAGGGACACAGACAGCAGGAGGAGGGGACGGAGGGACACAGACAGGAGGAGGGGACGGAGGGACACAGACAGGAGGAGGGGACGGAGGGACACAGACAGGAGGAGGAGGGGACGGAGGGACACGGACAGGAGGAGGGGACAGAGGAACACAGACAGGAGGAGGAGGGGACGGAGGGACACAGACAGGAGGAGGGGACGGAGGGACACGGACAGGAGGAGGGGACGGAGGGACACGGACAGGAGGAGGGGACGGAGGGAC
>CAUYRH010069799.1:0-25277 GCA_963574655.1 Perodicticus potto | reverse complement strand
TCCTCTACTTATAATTCTTTCCTATAAATAAATCCTCCTCTACTTATAATTCTTTCCTATAAATAAATCCTAACTTACCACCACTATTGTGGTCCGTCGATTCCTTCTTCGAATCGCCGAGACCAAGAGCCTGAAATTCCGGTATCAGCATCATTCCCATAAACTTGGCCTAACATGTCCCTGATTTCACTTTCATTCACTTTCACTAAGTTGAACAAGAAATGTAATGTTTGCTGATTGTTCTCATTCAAGCTCTGAGATTCACACAACAATAATGAATGACACTCAGCAAGACACAGTCATACATCAACATGAACACAACTGTGAAACGCTGACACACAAAGGTTATAAAGCCTTACCAAGCTGTTTGCATAGAGCTGCCAACGTAAACACAGTGGCACGTTCACGAACTTAATTGTCAGACCTTGTCTTGTGTAATAAAACTTAAAGAATCAAATTTCAATTGTCCTTTTTAATACATTAGTAGCTTACTAACAGTTGTGCTTTTAATCTCACAAGTAAAAGCAGAGGTTTATACGGATTCTGCAATCAAAATGGGGAGGGGAAGTAGGGATCACTGTGGCATTCTGTTTTTAGTGTTTTTGTGTGTGTAAGCGTTACATGTAGAAGCAAGTATCTGTCATTGACCGTGACATTACATGGTGTTTGTGTTAGTGGGCAGAAGATTCTTTCTAGCATGCTTTAAAGTACTTGCTGCCATTTGATAAGTAACTCCATATGGACTGAGGCTGGAGCACTAAATCATTGTGTCTTCTTCACCCCACGCACTGACTGATTCATTGCAAGGTGTTAACGCTGCAACGCAGGGCCACTAGATTTTAGAAAATATACTTGTTTTCTTCCGATCATGTTACCTTTAATTTATTCTTTCTCTGACCGAATTTGACTGTGCTTGGTATTTCAGCATTACCATGTGAAGGTGAACTATTTTTAATCAGACATCTACTTACAATCATAGCAGAGTTTGAAGGGACCTTAAAGGTCATATAATCTCACTTCTCACCACATGTGCACCATCCCCAAATGATAGTCATATATCTGGATTCTGCTTGAATAATTTCAATGACAGGGAACTGACTCCTTGAGAAGCAGCCTTTTCTATGCTTGGATAGCTTTCATTGCTAAAAGTTCTTACTATGGTGAGTGGAAATTTATTAACTGTATTTTCCACATCTTGGTTCAAGTTATCTAGAACAATAAGTTTACGTTTATATATTCTTTTGTTAACCCTTAAATTTTCACTACTGCAAGATTTTTAGTGAGGTTCACACTACTTAAAGTGTATATAGTATTCAGTATTAACCATGGAGAACAAATTTGTTCTGATTCTTGTTTTCAGAAGCTGTGTGTGTCTTTCAGGTCCTATATATAGAAACCCAAATTAACAAATCAGACTAGAATCTTAGAAGTGTGGAATTCAAAGGGCTATTCCAAAATAAATGGCGATGCTCTGATTTTCTTTTGAACGCTAGGGTAGAAGCTGTTATGAGGGAATTTAAGGATAAAATTTTCATTTACATATAAAGTCCATTATTTGTGCACAGTTTTTTTTTTTTTTTTTTTTTTTTTCAGGCAGACCCTAAAGCAGTCACCCTGGATAGAGTCCTGTGGCATCACAGCTCACAGCAACCTCCAATTCCTGGGCCCAAGTGAGTCTCCTGCCTCCACCTCCCAAGTAGTTGGGACTACAGGCACCCACTACAATGCCTGGCCATTTTTTGGTTGCAGCCATCATTGTTGTTTGGCAGGCCCAGGCTGGATTCGAACCCGCCAGCTCAGGTGTACATGGCTGGCGCTTTAGCCCGTTGAGCCACAGGCGCCAAGCCAAAAGCACAGTTTTAATCTTAAAGCCTAAATGATGACCAATAGAAAAGAGAACTACTGTGTGGAGGTGCAGAGAGGCCAAGGAAAGGCGGCAACCAATTCAAGTGGAGAGAGTGTTTGTACCCCCACCGGTCTTTGCATTTCCTCTTTCTCACCTTTTCTCCTCCACGAGAGGGACCCACTTCTTAATCTCTTTGGAAGAGTTCTATGCTTTCTCTTTGCTCTTCCTGTTAAAGTTTCCCTTGTTACAGACACACACATGCGCTCACACATACGTACACAGCCTAAACTTGAAGCAGAAAATAGTTTTGAGTTTTGAGTAAAATTTCTAGTAGGGCCCATTATTTTATTTGGTTTTGTTTTTTCTAATTAAATCTGAAAAGGATAGAAAAAGTGAATACATTAACAAGGAGGACGACAAAATATAACACTTGACTGTTCAATTGTGTCCCACTCCCAAGAGGTGGGACACAATTATGAGAGGGACTTTACCTAAGAAATGCAAATAGCATAACCTAATTCTATGTGCCCTCAATGAACCGGATACAGTAATAAAAACAAAATTAAAGTGAAAAAAAGCCAATGAATTGACTTATGATTACTCACTACCCATTCTGACTGTATGTGTTTAATTGCTATGGCCTTTGAGCATGATTCTCCTAACTGGGTTGACTCTCCAGGGCTTCACCATCCACCAGGCCACCTTTTTATTTATATTACTTATTCCTCTGCCCCCAGTCCATCTTACCTCCCAACATGGTCTCCACTATAACTGCAAAACAATGAACTAAACATCTCCTAATCAAAACTTGCCAAGGAGTAAAGGGAGCATAGTTGATTTATTTACTGATAGTCAAACATGTACACTGTCCAATACAGTGGGATTGGGGTCGGGGGAGAAAAAGGAGTCACTCTAAGCTGCAGAAATATCAACATTTTTCTAGGATTAATTTTGTACTTCACACTATGCCTACATTCTTTCCCTAAGCTGTGATGGCTTATGAATGATATTTTTTTGCTTCATCCCTTTCTAATATTATCTTTCTTATTTGAATTTCTATTCCATTAAACTTTTTGCAGATACTCAGATTTTAGAAATGGCTCTGGGGTATGCACTTTAATGCAACTGGGATCCAATTTTGTTCTTAAGATAGCTAACAAATATCTTATAACAAATATCTTGCTCTTGATTCTTTTTTCATTTTTCTTAATGGATAAAGCAAAGTCTGAAAAAATAAAACTCAATGAAAAAATTCAGATAACAAGTTTTCCTCACATAGATACTACCATGGCTAAGAAGATTGCAAATACTTTATTAAATGTAAAAATGAATTCTCACCTCATTGAGAATGTTTACTATTTCCTTTAATACTTCCTGAGTACCCCACTCTTCAAGATTACCTTATTTCTCACTTTTTCCAAGTAATATGCTTAAAATTTATGTTTCCATAGAAAAATCAACCAAATTAACAAACTATGTATAGCCATAGAAAAATATTATTTAGCAATTCATGAATTTCTTATATACAAATAAATTAATGATCTAGGATAATTTGTATACTATTGCATGAATAATATAGTTGAAATATAATTGAGTTAAGAAAATAATCAGGCCAGTTGTGGTGGCTCACTACTGTCATCCTAGCTCTTGGAGACCAAGACAAGCAGATTTCTTTAGCTCAGGAGTTTGAGAGCAGCCTGAGAAAGAGTGAGACCTCTGTCTCTACTAAAAACAAAAAATTTATCCAGGCATTGTGATGGTGCCTGTGGTCCTAGCTACTAGGAAAGCTGAAGCAAGAGGATCTCTTGAGCCCAGGAGTTTGAAAGTTAGAAGTTATTGTATGCTCTGATGCCACAGCACTCAACCCCAGGGTAACAGAGTAAGACTCTGTCTCAAAAAAAAAAAAAAAAATAAAACATAAAGAAAGAAAAGAATCAAATTTCATATTTTAATAGTGATATAACCTTTATTCATATTCACAATAACATTTTTTATGCTATTTTCACTACTTGGCATTTGTAACTAGGGCTTGTTAATAAAGAATAAAGCCATCTGAAAGAATAAGGACTAGGGCAAAAATCATTTGCTAACATAAAATAACAATTGCTTCCATAATAAAAAAAAATCCTTAATGGATGTACAGTATTTAGAGATAATTTTTTATGAAGACTCATATAAAACAACTTTTGGTATCTAAAGCTCCAAAATATTTCAAAAGCAAAACAATTTTTTTTTATGCAAATCCTAGAGTAATTAGTTTCAAATGGAATTTTGGACAGTGGGTAAATGTTTTGCTTGGGACAGAACAGCTGTGTACTTTAGGTGATGTCAACATATTTATGGGACTATTACATCATTTTTCCAATACACTCTGTATGCTGCATTACATAAATGAGGTGCGAGCAGCAGGGTATTATTTATGTTGCGCTGTGGCTTTGAAAGTGACACCACAAACTTTTCAAAGTTATAAATTTAGCAAGGCAAATGAAGATTTCTTTCTACTTTATCCAATAGTCACAATAGCCAAGTTCTTTTAAAAAGGAAGAAAGTATGCTTGTCACACTTGCAACTTTATTTCACTGATTTGTTTGCATAGCAGAGGAAAAAAAAAATCTCCGGAGGTTCAAGGTGCAGCCTATTTAGTCAACGTGTTTTGGAATAATTTGAGGATGTGTGATTTCTAGGTAATTTCTATCCAAAACTGATGGAACTGGAATAATCGGGGTTTGGAGAATTGACCTTCCTGAGCTCTGTCGGCGATTTATTATTAACTGAGAAGGTTTAGGGATTTGTCATGAAAGAAGGACTTCCTCTCTGAGTTCTGTTATTCAAGATTTGATAATGGTAAAATGTTTTTATTTTTCCCATGTTTGCCAACCATGAACTTTGATGTACAAATTCCTTATTTGATGGCACTACCTCAAAGTACAAATGAGCAGCTCAAACCCTATTACCTAGCACCTGATGCCGGTGCCTCCAATTTCACCCACGAAGAGTAGCTCTGTTGTTTCCTCCGTCCCAATTGGTCCTCACTCTGTTAGAGGTTCTTGGGAGTTGCAGAATGACGCTTAAGCACAAGTCGGATGGGGAGAGAGGGAGGTATTATTTATTGCACAGCTAATTAGGCACTGTGCTAGTTCTTCACATGTGTTATTATTCAATTTATTTTCTGCTGTAATGACATTTTACATCTCTCTACCAATGTATTCACTTTCCTAATGATATCTTCTTTTGAAATGTGCAGCCTCGATTCTTGGCTGATCTTTTCCCCATAGTCCATGTTTGCTAGCTTATTCTCACAAACAAGGAACTGTGCTTGCCTTCTTTATTATTATGCTTTTTTTACTCTCCTCCCCGAATGCCTAAACCTCAGCCAAGTCTGAGAGGCCAACTCTAATTCCTGCCCATTTTTCTGAATCCCATCCTGTCCTCCCTTACCTTCCAAAGTGGAAGAATCCTCTCAAGGGAAAGAAACATCTTACTTTTCTTCTCTTTTTAATTTTTTTCTTGGAAAAACTTAAACAAAAGTACTCTAAGCATCACTTTTTTTTTCTTTCAAAAGCTCAGGTGAAATAGATTTGACCTCTTTATTTCTCTTAGATATGTTAACATTCAATCCCTATTTTATCTTATAAAAATTGCAGCAAATGGTTACATTTGTCATTCTATCCTTACCATGGGTTATTAGAAGAAAATAGAGTTTTCGTCTAATGGGCCCAAATTTGTTACACTTTAATTCATGTCAGGCAATGTAACAATACAGTCAAAGACGTGTTTTCATTGTTGTTTTTTTTTTTTCCACAAGAGAAAAACTCAATTCAACTCAATTTGGAGGGAGAGAGCAGGAGGGGAAAGAGGGACTGGAGTGCTCCCACCCGATTGGCGTAATGTAGGGGTATATGACACAACCACACAAGGACCTCACTTACAAACACAAACCTTGTAACACAGTTGTCTACACTCTCACATTCATTTCCAGTTCAGAGTGTTCACTGTGACAGGTGTGGTATTTCAAATTTGTCTCAAAAAAAGAAAACAAACAAACAAACAACTCCAAAAAGCACTCTCTGTTAAACTTAACAGGTTCACAGGCCTGCAATAAGTAAATGACTTCAAAAAGTCACAGAGATGAATCCAGCTACTTACCGTTACTTGATATTTGACAAGCCAATTAAAAACATTCAGTGGGGAAAAGATTCTCTATATACCAAATGGTGCTGGGTGAACTGGCTAGTGACCTGTAAAAGGCTGAAACTGGACGCACACCTCTCACTATTAACTAAGATAGACTCTCACTGGATTAAAGACTTAAACTTAAGACATGAAACTATAAAAATTCTAGAAAAAAAGTGCAGGGAAAACTCTTGAAGGAATTGGCTTGGGTGAATATTTTATGAGGAGGACTCTCCAGGCAATTGAAGCAGTATCGAAAATAAACTACTGGGACCTGATCAAAATAAAAAGCTTCTGTACAGCTAAGAACATAGTAAGTTTAGCAAGCAGACAGCCCTCAGAATGGGAGAAAATATTTGCAGGTTATGCCTCTGACAAAGGTTTAATAACCAGAATCCACAGAGAACTCAAATGTATTAGAAAGAAAAGAACAAGTGATCCCATCTCAGGATGGGCAAAAAACTTGAAGAGAGACTTCTCTAAAGAAGACAGGTGCACGGCCTATAGACACATGAAAAAATGCTCACCATCCTTAATCATCACAGAAATGCAAATCAAAACTACTTTTAACCCCAGTAAGATTATCCCACATGACAAAATCCCAAACCCAGAGATGTTGGCGTGGATGTGGAGAAAAGGGAACACTTCTACACTGCTGGTGGGAATGCACACTAATACGTTCCTTTTGGAAGGATGTTTGGAGAATACTTAGAGATCTAAAAATTGACCTGCCATTTGATCCTGTAATTCCTTTACTAGGTATATACCCAGAAGACCAAAAATCACATTATAACACAGACATCTGTACCAGAATGTTCATTGCAGCCCAATTCATAATTGCTAAGTCATGGAAGAAACCCAAGTGCCCATTGATCCACAAATGGATTAATAATTTGTAGTACATGTATACCATGGAATATTACTCAGCCTTAAAGAAAGATGGAGACTTTACCTCTTTCATGTTTACATGGATGAAGCTGGAACATACTCTTCTTAGCAAAGTATCTCAAGAATGGAAGAAAAAGTATCCAGTGTACTCAGCCCTACTATGAAGCTAATTTATAGCTTTCGTGTGAAGGGTATAACCCAACTATAGCTCAAGAATATGGGGAAAGGGGCAAGGGAGGGGAGGGGGGAGGTAAGGGTGGAGGGAGGGTAACTGGTGGGGCCACAACTATGGCGCATCTTAGAAGGGTACAGGCGAACCTCACTAAATGCAGAATACCAATGTCTTCATATAATAACTGAGAAAATGCCAGGAAGGCTATGTTAATCAGTTTGATGAAAATAGTTCAGATTGTATATGAAAACAGCACATTGTATCCCTTGATTGCACTATTGTACACAGCTATGATTTAATAATAAAGACAATTAAAAAAAGAAAAAAAGATTTGAAACCATCACAAATAAAAAAAAAATACAGTAAGTAAAGCAAGCAGACAGCCCTCAGAAGGGAGAAGATATTTGCAGGTTATATTTCTGACAAAGGCTTGACAACCAGTATCCACAGAGAACTCAAACTAATAAGAAAAGAATAAGAAAAGAACAAGTGATCCCATTTCATTGTTGGGTAGAGACTTGAATAGAAGCTTCTCTAAAGGTGATAGGTGCATGGCCTACCGACACATGAAAAAATGCTCATCATCTAATCATCAGAGAAATGCAAATCAAAACCACTTTCAGATATCATCTAACTCCAGTAAGAGTAGCCCACATAACAAAATCCCAAAACTACAGATGTTGGTGTGGATGTGGAGAAAAGGGAACACTTCTGCACTTCTGGTGGGAATGTAAGCTAATACCTTCCTTTTGGAAAGAAGTTTGGAGAATACTTAGGGATCTAAAAGTAGACCTGCCATTCAATCCTGCAATTCTCCTAATAGGTATACATCCAGAAGTCCAAAAATCATTTTATGACAAAGATATTTGTGCCAGAATATTTATTGCAGTCCAATTCATAATTGTCAAGTCATGGAAGAAGCCCAAGTGCCCATAGACCCATGAATGGATTAATAAATTGTAGTATATGTATACCATGGCATATTGTACAGCCTTAAAAAAAAGATGGAGACTTTACCTCTTTTATGTTTACATGGATGGAGCTGGAACATATTCTTCTTAGTAAAGCATCTCAAGAATGGAATAAAAAGTACCCAATGTATTCAATGCTATTATGAAACCAACTTATAATCACCCACACTTTCATATGAAAGATAAAATACAACTATAGTCCAGGATGAAGGAGGGAAAAGGAGGGCAGGGAAGGGGGGAAGTTGGATGGAGGGAGGGTAATTGGTGGGACCACACCTATAGTGCATATTGCAAGGGTAATGTCAAATCTAGTAAGTGAAGAGTATAAATGTCTTAACACAAAAATTAAGTAAGTGAGGTGAAGGCTATATTAACCAGTTTGATGCAAGAATTCCAAATTGTATATAAAACAGCACACTGTACCCCATAAATGCATAAATGTATACAGTTATGATTTAATTAAAAAATTGAAAAAAGGCTCGGTGCCTGTGGCTCAACAGGCTAAGGCACCAGCTATGTAAACCTGAGCTGGTGGGTTCAAATCCAGCCCAGGCCCACCAAACAACAATGACGGCTGCAACTAAAAAATGGCCAGGCATTGTGGCGGGCGCCTGTAGTCCCAGCTACGTGGGAGGTGGAGGCAAGAGACTCGCTTGAGCCCAGGAATTGGAGGTTGCTGTGAGCTGTGATGCCATGCACTCTATCCAGGATGACAGCTTGAGGCTCTGTCCCCCCCAAAAAACAAAATAAAATAAAAAGGAAAACATAGCATTTAAGACCTGCTCATGGTAGAAAGCCTATTTTCCTTTTTTACTGGGAATTTAGAAAAAGCTTGTAAAAATTATAAACGGTTAAATGTGCAGGCACCCCACAGCCATTTTTTCTCTCCAGGGCGGGGCTCTTCCCCACTTTGATAGATACTCTGGGGATGGCATAGAAAGGTGCACAACTTGCATGAGGTGGGATCAGGCTCCTAGATACCTGATTTCTCGGGCTATAGAGCTCATGGGTACAAAGAGCTATACTAGTTTCTGTGGCTAAATCCAGACAAGTGCATGGGCTAAGGAGGCCACTCTTCTCAGGGATTCTTCCCCAAGCATTGGAAGGATGCTTCCTTTTGTTTGGCTGGAAGCCTTCTTGGGTAGATCAAAGGATGCTTTGACAACCCAGGAATACAGGGTGAGATTGAGTAAAGCATAGGACATTTGTTCTTTCCGACAAAAGGGTAACATTCTCTCTTTAAGAGAACCCCTAGGTAATATGTTCTCTTGCCAAGAGAACTGTCATCAGGTGTGGCCACTATGGCTCCCAGGCACCTGATTTTTCAGCCTGTGCTGCCAGAATATCCCAATGGGCTGTCCTTGGAAGCAGTGGGACATGTTTGATCCCCAGCCACTGAAAAAAGAATGTATAGTTTTTTCCTGTACCCAGGAACAGCCTTAGTATCAACTCTCCAGTGGTGAACAATGGCCACGAGAGGATACTCTAAATTATGGTAAACAAGAGGAGATATGGTCTAAATTATCTATATTCAAGCTTTCCTTTTCTTAGAGACAATCCCCAAGATAGATTCAGTTCTTCTGGCTGTAATAACTTTCCCAAATAACCAAGGATTTCTGAGAGAGATGCTGTCGCCACCTAGTGCAAATCCACCATCTAATTCTCTAGCACCTTCCTCCAGGCCTTTAGAAAACCCCATGAAGGAGTTTATTCCCAGAGTTTTTTCCATTCCTGTTGAGACTCCCAGAAAGCAACTGTATCCTTCTTTGTGCCCCTAGATTGAGACTGTGAGTGGTGAAAGGGGAAATGTGTGAGTATTCACCCATATTTTCTGACACATTTAAAATAAATTAAGGCCAATTTAGGAAAATTTTCTGATGACCCAGATAGGTACACAGATGTTCTCCAAGGGTTAGGACAAAGCTTTTACCTCTCTTGGAGAGATGTAATGCTACTACTAGATCACACTTTAACTTTGAATGAAGAAAATGAAGTCTTGGATGAAGCTAGAAAGTGATTTGTGGTTCATGTCCAATACTGATAGCAGTATGCCTTCTGAGGAAAGGGACAGATACTCCACAGAAAGGCAGGCAGTTCCCTTTGAAGATCCCAAATGAAACCCTGAGAAACAAGGTGACTGGTGGTGTAAACATTTTCTAACATGTATCCTGGGAGGTTTGTGTTGATCCAAAGAAAAACCCCCTATGAATTATTCTAAGTTGTCTACTACTTACCAGGAGCAAAATGAGAGTTCCTTAGCCATTCTTGAGTGGCTTAGGGAAGCAATGAGAAAATACACTCAGTTGACACATGAATCCTTGACCAAATTATTTTAAAAGATAAATTTATCATTCAGACAGTCCCAGATATTTGAAGAAAACTCCAGAAATTGGTTCTAGGCCCAGATCTTAACCTGGAGAATGCTCTCAAAATGGCTGCAGTGCTCTTTTATAACCAGGACCAGGAGAAAGAGGAGAAAAATAGAGAAGGGATAGAAAAAGAATGATAGCTCTAGTAATGGCACTCTGACAAATGAGCACCATTCACGGGCAGAAGGAAGCCATAGGAGCTGAGAACAAGTGCTTCCAATCTGGTAACACTGGTCATTTCAGGAGAGATTGCCCCTGGCAGCACCACCAGCTGGGCAAGTTACCTAACCTGTGTCCAGAATGCAAAAGTGACCACTGAGGGTAGCCTATCCTCAGAGATGAAGGCCTCCTGGGACAGTAATCACATCAACCCCCAAACTGGACTGAGGGTGTGCAGGGCAGATTCTTTTGGCACCAGCTTGTGTCATCACTTTCCAAGAGTCCTGGGTCTGCCTCATAGTGGAGGACCAGGAGACAGAATTTCTTCTGGACACTGGAGCAACCTTTTCTGTACTCCTCTCTAACTCTTGTCTTCTATCACCCAAATCTGTAACTATACAGGAGGTGTCTTGAAAGCTAGTTACCAAATTTTTCTCTCAGCCTTTAAGCTACAATTGGGGTGACTAGCTGTTCTCTCATACCTTCCTAATCATGCCTGAAAGTCCTGTTCCTCTTTTAGGGAGGAACATACTAACTAAAGCAGGAACAACCATTTACATGAATATAGAATAAGAAACTATACTATGCCTTCCCTTATTACAGACAGAAATTAACTCAGAAGTATGGGCTACCGAGGCACAGGTGGGAAGAGCAAGATACGCTCAACCAGTCCAAATTAAGTTAAAAAAACTCACCACCTATCCCAATCAAAAACAATATCCTCTAAAAGCAGATGGTAAGAATGAGCTAATATCCATAATACATAATCTAAAGCAATAGAAATTATTAATACCTTCAATAGTCCATACAACACTCCTAGGAGTGCCAAAGCCAAATGGGACTTGGAGACTAGTACAAGACCTCTGCATTATAAATGAAGCAATCATTCCTCTCCATCCTATAGTTCCAAATCTGTATATTTTATTATCTCAAATCCCTGAAGAAACTGCCTGTTTCACAGTCCTATACTTAAAAAATGCTTTTTTCTGCATTCCTCTTCATGAGCATTCCCAATATCATATTGCTCTGACTCCAAAACCCAGCTTACACAGACTGTGATACTCCAGGGATTTAGGGACAGCCCTCACTTGTTGGGCCACGCCTTCGCCCAAGACTTCAGCCATTTTTTCATATCCTACAATGACTCTTATTCAGTATGTAGATGACATTCTTTTGGGAGCACCAGATGCAGAGGAATGCCATGAAGCTAGTCAAGCTCTATTAAACTTTCTAGCTGATTGTGGGTACAAAGTTTCCAAGGCTAAAGCCCAATTATGTGTGCCTGAAGTTCACTATTTGGTTCTCCAACTTTCACAGGGGAAGAGAGCCTTGGGCAAAGAAAGAATAGAACCAATATTGGCTCACTCTAAACCTCCCCTCCAACTCTCAGACACCTTAGAGGCTTCTTAGGAATTACAGATTTTTGCAGACTCTGGATTCCTGGATATAGTGAAGTAGCTAGACCACTCTGTTCTTTAATTAAAAATGCTCAAAAAGAGTGCCTGGTCACTCTAGAATGGGAACAAGAAGCAGAAAAGGCATTCCAACAGCTGATAAATACTCTTTTACAGGCCACTGCTTTAAGTCTTCCTACTGGACACCAATTTAATCTGTATATTACAAAGGAAAGACAATACTTAACTTCCAATGGCTCCCCCATAAAATATCATCATAAAATAGAGAGGTTATTGCAAGCTGTTCATGCTCCACAAGAAGTAGCAGTTATTCATTGCAAGGGACACCAAAAAACCTTAGAGGATATTTCTGAAGGTAATGGACTTGCCAATAAAGAGGCTAAAATGGCAGCACAGAAGGGAAAAATTCCCCTTATGGCACCCCTCATTTGGGAGGGATTACTTGAGAATCATGCACCTCAATATACCCAAAAAGAAAAGGAATGGGCTTTATCCAGAGACTATTTACTACTTACACCAGGCTGGCTACAAAATAAAAGTGGACTTTTGCTATTACCTGCTGCAAGTCAATGGAAAATACTTAAAATTTTACATCCATTTTTTCATTTTGACACTGAAAGTAAAGTACCTATCAAATGGCTGGAGATCTAGTTATGACCAAAAATTTTCCCTCCAATTCACCTTCCCTGACTCCCAACTTGGGCAGGTCCCTTTGCTGTTATCTTGTCTTCTTCTACAACTGTTAAAGTTATAGGAATAGATTCTTAGATACATCACTCATGAGTAAAATCCTGGAACCCACCATCTCTGACAGAAGCAGACCATTAAGGGAATCAACCACAGTCCACTCACACTTGTGAGCCTAAGGAAAATTTAAAGTTATTATTTAGAAGACAGCAAGGAAAGTGTTAATACAGTTTTCTTTTTATATCACTGACTTTGCTCTTCCAACCTGACAGCACTGACACTGTAATTAACCCCCTCTCACTGTTCTGCCCTGGTTTTTTTATTTTTGCAGTTTTTGGCCTGGGCTGGGTTTGAACCTGCCACCTTCAGCATATTGGGCCGGCGACCCACTCCTTTGAACCACAGGCACCGCCCCTGCCCTTCCCTTTTAATGTGCTAATCAGATTTGTGTCTTCCATAAATGATGTCATCAAGCCACACACAGTAATGATGGCTCCAGTCCAAGACCTGATTCTATTGCACACCCTTGAATCACTGTCCCTCTGGCTAAACCCTAGCTGCCACCTTCTATCATCCCTTGATTCCACAGGAAGCAGTTAGATGAAATCTTTTGACCTTTTTCCCTAACAGCAGTTAGAGTTTTCTACTTAGAGAGGGAGAAGTGATACACATGAGTGGTTTCCCAGCCAGCTTGGTGGAGCTGAGGGGACGACCTGCCATCTCCACCCTGGTGGTTGTGGTGCAGCAGCAATTGGCAGAGGAACCAGCAGGTTGTCGGGGGCAGCAAGATGCTCCAGAAGCTGGAGGGGCCAGACAAGTGCTGGGAGACACCAGTGCCTTAATGTCTCCTTCCCCTTGTAGTTACTCTGAACAGGGAACCCCTATTTTCTATCCTCAGTCTATTTCACATAGTTTCCTAACCCTGGTCAATTTCATGTACATTTCGTAGGCCTGGACAATTTCAGGCATGGACTATATCCATTCCTCAAGGCATCCATTCCACTCATCTAACCCTAGTGGAAGAGACTGTATCCATTCATTTGTTACCAATTCCTGGGTCTAATGTAACAAAGGACCCATGCCATGATATATACCCCTAGACAAAGAACAATAGGCAGAGAGAGAGAGAGAGAGATGGAGAGAGACAGAGAGAGCATTCTTCCCACTTGGGTTTTTCTCTGTGTCAGGAGCTTTGGTATTTTTCCCCCGCTGTTCTTTTCTGCAAAATAAATCCTGTCTTACCACTGATCTGTGGTCCATGGATTCATTCTTTGAATCACTGAGACCAAGGACCTACTGAAGATGAAATTCTGGTGTCAATAGCATTTCAGATTTTTGGATTAGGGATACTCAACCTGTATATATGTTTTCAGTATATATATGTGTGTGTACATACACTAAGTATGTAAAAAAGATAGCAGTTCTGTAACATGTTAATGTTATGATTCCACCTTTCCTTCTGAAGTATTGTACACATGACTACCTTAGAAACTATGAAATTCTTTTTGTCCTTGGTTTTATCTTGAACTAAAGCATATATGCGTATACTAAATTTTTAAAATGTATCAAGATAACCTTAATTATGTAACTGCTGACACTTTTTGACATTTGTACAGATTACTGTGTAAAAATCCTTAGCCTAATTATTTGTTAATTATTTTCAACCTTCAAGAAAGAGCATTTTTCATTATGTTTTCAAATAGATATAATTTAATAGAGGATTAAATTAGGAATCCTAGATTCGCTACCAAAACTTCCACCAACTAGATATTGAACCTTACACTCTACACAGCCCCTCTGGATTTCCATTTCATTATCTATCAGATTGTTCAACTAATTCATCAACTGTCACTTTCATTGAAATTGTGCTCCTTGTCACCCAGGCCTAGGGAGCCAACACTAAAACCGGGAATGTACATAACCGTTTTTGCGGCCACCAAGACTCTAGACGTTCCCCTAGGACAGAAACCCACCTGAGCGCCACCATAACAGGGAAAGGCTCAGCACCCCCACCCCCAGCTACCAACTGTGCCTAAGCAAACTGGCTGCTCTGCCAGAGGACAGGAGGTGGGAGGTCAAGGGCTTCAAACTTCTGGAGCCTTTGCACAAGGCCAGCCGCATGCCGTGTGGTTACGGTTGAAACCATCAACGTGAAACTCTGCAGGCATGGGGTACGGGGCTCTGCAAGCAGGACTGCCCAGGGGTGCCGCCAGCTGTACGCGGTGCTTCCTTCTCGGGCCTGGTGATGGCACCACAGCTCTCCCGAGAGTGCCCAAGTGGTGGCCGAAGTCTTCTGTACATCCTCGCGCAGGCCACGTGCAGGAGAAGCGCGACCGGGTTGCTCGCAGGTCTGCGGCTGGGCCTCCAGACTGGGGATGCCCTCACCCGGCTGCCTCCAGCTCCACCAAGGACCAGGAAGAGGTGCTGCCCCCACCTCCTGCCCACACAATGCTGAGGATGGAGCCACAGTGGGTGCTGCGGAGCAGCATTGCCACATTTCCTACCTGGGGGATGGTGTCTCTGGAGCCTTTCTTTAAAGTGCGAATTGTCTCTGCCCCAATTCTGAAACTTGGGACTCCTGTGACTGTCACCAGATGCACAGTGTGTTTTTACCTCTACCCTGCTGCAGGTGATTCTAAAGCTGCTAGCAGTGTGCAGGACTTTGGTAAGCCCTGTTCCCCATTGGGTTAGCTGTAGGTTCTTGTAGAGCTGGCAGGATTTGTGAGCAGCAAAGGAGAGGGAGAGGCTTGCTTGCAGTGTTGGATTAGTCAGGTGCCACCTGGGATGCAAAAGCCTTGTTTGACGTCCTCTTGATACAGGACAGGTGGCACCCGGCTTGGTGGAGCTGGGGGTGGGGGTGGGGGAGGCCGGCTGCCCCACCTTGGCAGTGTTGGTGCGGTGGCAGCAAGCAGAGGAATTAGCTGGCTGGAGGAGGGGCAGGGGCCATCTTCAGGAGGCTCCAGTAGCCAGAGGGGCTAGACAACTGCTGGGGAGACACCAGCACCTTAGGTTTCCCTCCCCTTGCACTTGCAGCTAAACAGGGAACCCCCAGGCCCCCATTTCCTAGGCCTGGGAATGAAAGGGATTATAGCCATTCATTTGCATTCCCAGACACACTAAATGTAACTACAGGGAGCCCCCTGCGACTATATATACCCTTAGACAAAGAGTCCGGAGTCAGACAGACAGAGAGAGAAAGAGCTTTTCTCTCCATGCCGGGTGCTTTGGTGTTTTTGTATTCTTTTCTGTAAATAAATCCTGTCTTACCACTGATCTGTGGTCTGCATTTTAATTCTTTGAATCACGGACACCAAGAACCTACTGAAAATGAAATTCCAGTATCACTCTCACCACATAACTGAATTTGGACTTCTCCATATAGGTAACATCCTGCTGCTACATCACAAGACAGACAAAACAAGTATTTCCTAATGACCCACTTATTATGCTGAGGTGAAATTTGGCAACAGTTAATGCACTTCGGGATTTTTCTTTTATTGCCACATAAATGTAGGTATTTAGTTAGAAGGTATTTACTTAGAAGCAAGAGTTCAAGGTTTTTAAAGGCCAGCTTGTACCAACTGTCCTTTTGCAGAACACGCAAACTTGTGTTTACTCATTTACAACTTTACAGCATTGATAAAACCATAACTCTATCCAAATATATTTTATTTTCTGGAGTTAAAAAATGATAACAATTTTTCTATAACTTTTTTTTTTATTCAACATTTGGTGTCATTAGCAATTTATATTAGTGTGGCATATACCCATCTGAAACCTTTACTGGAGTTCAGAAAAATGGACTCGCCTTGCTAGTAGGTACTGATCTTGATGTGGCAGAGCAACTAAAAGGTATTTAATAATTGTAAACCATTTCACTTTTGCAGACCCTTTAGGACCTACCTTTCTAGATGCTCAAATGGTCATTTTTCAGCTGTGTACACAGAAGTGTAAAACTACAACACTCTCAAATATAATGATTCTCATGTGGGAGGAAGTAAATAATATATACAGGGTGGCCATAAAGTTTGTGTGCAATTTAAAATAGTGTGCTGCACACAAACTTTATGGCCACCCTGTATATAGAAAGAAATCTCATCTTTGCCCACTACATTTTGAGCGGCCTGAATAATTTGGTGTTAGGAATCTGACAAGGCCTAACAAAACAGTCTTCATCAACTAATTCCTTCAGAAGTGGCTTTTGCAGTTATGTGGCCATCTGGAACAAGTTGGGATTTTATATAATTATTTATTTATGATGGTGTTCTTTATACGTTTGGAAAAATTTGCACTACATATTCTTAATGTTGACTTTCTATAACTGGTTGGAGTTTGATGTCATTAAATTAAGATCACAGAAAATAACAATGGATTCAACCAGGGAACTGAACTTCAAAAACAGAGGGAGTAATACAAAATAACATAACATTTAGTGGATATTTCTTGTTTTTCACTTATTTCCATTATATCTTTTTAAATCTGCCTTTAATTCAGTAAGCTTTTTCTATCTGAACATTCTTTTTCCCCCTTAGCTCAGGAAATTACTGTATTATCTATTGAATGAATATTTATTCTCCCAACTATTTCTTTTTTGTCTTCTACAATTTTTATAAGTTTTTCTTTCACAGTTTTCTATTTTTCAAATGAAATGTTTTTCACCATTCAGTCTTCCAAACTGGAAGTTCTGCAGGTACTACAGTGACTTTCTTTTTTTCTTTTGAATTTTTAATTTAGAAATCATTCATTTTTGATCAGAATTTTTGTTTCATATGTAGTATTATACCATTTTATTACGTTTTCTCTAACTTCAGTTGTCATATATTTTTCAGGTACTGACCATCTAACTTTGTTAGCTTTACGCCTTTTTTTCAAGCTACATTATCTTATACATAGCTGTTAACATTACCCTGCCAATTTACCTGCAGGAATGGAATCTCTTGACATTTGTGCGAAATCTCTCAAATTTGTGTGTCAAGGATGGAAGATATGGTTTATTCTCTAGTAGAGGGTTTCTCAGCTTCAGCACTATTGACATTTTGACTTGCATGTTTGTTTTGTGTGGGTGTTTTTCTGTGTTTTATAGGACAGTTAGCAACATCCTTGGCGTCTAGGGTTTTAGGCTATTATAATAAAATTTTTTTGATATATGCTCTGGGTCTCAAGGCCTACAGGCCAAATCCAACTGTACTGCCTGTATATTCTTTATCATTCTTTATTTCTTCCTTTCAGTTTTACTAGCCTGCTTTCAGCTCTGGTCATCTGCTCTACCCTTTTGAGTATTTAAGTCCTGTTCCTTTTGCATATTTAATATTGTCGATCCCAATAGCCAAACTCAAACCTTCCCTGGCCTTCCTGAGTGGGTTAAATTTTCCTGTTTTATATTCTCAACACTGCACAGTGTTTTTATATTGTAAAGTGCTGTTTAAAAAAGAATATTCAGCAGACATCTTGGTGTCTCCTGAGCCTTAAATGTTTACTAAATATTTCTGGATTGCTATTTCTTTACTTTAAAAATTTTGCTGACTCCTAAATATACTAACAATTTTCAAGATTAATTCAAAACTCCACTTGAGGCCCTCTTCTCTCTCTGGTGACATGCATAGCTTTACTAACACTTGTGTAGTCCACTCATGAACTTGTGTCTAAGCCAAGTCTTTCCTTATTCCAGCCTCATGTATCCAGCAGCTGTGTCTTTATGCTCCAGCATAGTAAAAGCTAAATTTAGGATAATATCCCAAAATGGGGGCCTTTCAGTTCTCTTTCCTTTCAATGAATGACTCAACTGTTGGTCCAGAAATATGTAGTGCAAGTCAGAAGCTTGGGAGCTATCCCTGAATCATTCTTCTTTCTTACACCATAGCAAATCTAGTACATTTTAACAATACTAAATCTGTCTACTGCTCCATCTTTACCAGTTAATTCTCCTGCAAGTGTTCATTAACTCTTGCTTAAAGTACTGATTGACTAACTAGTGTCCCTAGATCCCCTTTTTATCCACTCTAGTCCACTTTTCACATCACAGGCAAAATGATAGTTTTGAATTCCAAGTCTAATTCCATCACGTCCTGCTTCAAACACAGGGATGCCCATGCTGGTCTTAAAGTGTAATTTTCAGAATTTTACCCACCTGGCTTTGCACAGTCTGGCTCTGATGTATCTTTCCAGAATTTTATATTCATTCTTTATTTCTTCCTTGAAGTTTTACTAGACTTCTTTCAACTCTGGTGATCTGCTCTTCCCTTTTGAGTATTTAAGTCCTGTACCTTTTGCATATTTAATGTTGTTGATCCCAATAGCCAAACTCAAACCTTCCCTGGCCTCCCTGAGTGGGTTAAATTTTCCTGTTTTATGTTATCATTGTACCATATCTCTCTCTTGGATAGCATACATTGAATTATTGTTTCTCATTTATCCGATCGATAGTTAGATTCATGCTCAATTCCTCTGCCTTACTGTCGATTAGGATGGAACTACCATATGTTCAGTACTTCCTCAAGCACAAATACTGAGAGTTTGAAAACAGAAGCTGGGTTACTGTTGGGGCAGGTTTACTTGCATGTGGGAGGGGATCCAGAATAGCAGTGGTAAGAATGCCTTTGCTAAAGATGATAGGAAGTGGTGCCTAGAGCAGAGGTGCTTTGCAATGCGGTGTACCAAAAATGACTCCTTGTTGTGTGTGGTAGATTGGTCATAAAAGTGTTCAGTTAAGAAACTGGTTGTAGTTATTTCTAGTTACCTCGAGGCCTGCCTGGACTGACTCAGTTTTGCTCACCATAGATAGAGTGATAAAAACAGGCTCAAGCTGAGCCCCAAAAGGACTGAAATATGCCTGACCTTTGAATCCTTCTCTCAGTGTCTTCAGAGAAGTCAACCCTTCATGAGAATGGGTAAGCAGAAGTATAACATTTCTCCAGCATTCCACTGACTAAAGCAATGTTCCTTCCTAAGTTAAACTTCATTGGGACCAGGAAGTATATTCCTCTCATGGAGATAATGAGGAGAGCATGTGGATATTGGATGAAAGGAGGAGTTGGCAAACTTTCTGTAAATGTCCAGGTAGTACATAGTTTAGGCTTTGAGAGCATAAGGTCTCTTATACCTACTCAAGCTGGTTTTTGAACAAGGTCACGTTCATTCATTTATGTATTATCTACAAAACGTAGTTTGCTTGACTACGAAAGCAGTCATAGACAATACATAAAGGAATGAACATGACCTTGTTCCAATAACAAAAACCAGGTGGATAGCTGGTTTGGCCCGAATGTTTCAGTTTGCTGACCCTGTAGTATATTACAGTTCACTCTTTCAGTCACAAATATTCAACCACTCCCTAACTCAGAGCAGTTGATTGTGTACTGTTTATGGCTCACATAGAAAGAACAATCATTTGTTACCTCCATCTATAGGCTCTCAACTGAATGTCTCTCCCAATTTTGTCTCAATTTCATATTTCCTGAAGCACAACTGGCTGCTGTTTTGAGGTACTCCCCAGGACTCCCCACAGTGCATTTTGATCTGAAAGCTTGAGAAGAGAGATTCACGTGATACATAAAAGGAGACTCAGAATAGCATAAAGAATCCATACCTCTATTTTTAATCACCTTTTTGCTATGTAACATGAACTGCAAAAAAATATTTCTTATTACTACAATACACTGATGTTTTTCATGTTCATTAATCTCCCATATTAGACTATAGATTCAAAAGTTAGTAACATAGCAACAATATAAAAATATCCTCATATATATTTTTCTTCACCTTCTGTTTTCTTTTTTTTTTTGAGACAGAGCCTCAAGCTGTCACCCAGGATAGACTGCTGTGGCATCATAGCTCACAGCAACCTCCAATTCCTGGGCTCAAGCGAGTCTCCTGCCTCTGTCTCCCAAGTAGCTGGGACTACAGGCGCCCGCCACAACAGCCGGCCATTTTTTGGTTGCAGCCGTCATTGTTGTGTGGCGGGCCCGGGCTGGATTTGAACCCGCCAGCTGAGGTGTATGTGGCTGGCGCCTTAGCCCATTGAGCCACAGGCGCCGAGCCCACTTTCTGTTTTCATTTGGTTGCTTAGTTGTGTAATTTACCTTAAATTTAAAACTATACATGACAGATCAGAATAGCTATACAATGTTGTATTGTTACTCCTTTGTTTTTCACCAGATGTCACTAATGGTGTAATAATATTCAAATAAAGGGGAATTTTTTTGGTTCCAAAGATTATAATGTTCAGCATTTCTTATTATTCGCATTGAGATTTATGGCTACAAAAATATAAATACATCAGGCATACAAAGCACTTAGCATCTATTAATTGCTAGGCACTTTTCATGAATTATTTAATCCTCAGAGTTCAGTGCACAAGTAGAATTGTAGGGTAAGTGGGCATACAAATTGTGCTATTTTTGACATTCAGGTTGTCTCTTTCTTCAGTCTCCACCCAAGGAAACTCCTCCTGAATCCTAAACAAGTACATCAAGGATATAATCCTTTTAGCAATAGAACATTAGGAACAAACTGTTTTTCTCTTATATGGTATTGCACTTTACTAAACTTAACCAGATCTTCCTGGGTGACTTTGTATTTGCACTTTCTTCAGATAGTCCATTGTCAGAAGACTTTGACCAAGTAAGGGGAGAAACCAAAGGACAGAGATTTATCCTAAATCTCATTTATATTGTCTAAAAAAGAAATCAGGTGTGAATTTGTAAATGATTGGAAACCATAATTTTCCAACTAATCAGAAGAAATATTCACTAAACTCAGTTATTCAGAGTCTTTAGAGAATTTACTTTTGCTTAATTTATAAATAATTTCTTATTCTTTTTTAAAATACATTTCATGTTGTTTTGTTCAGTGAATGAAAAGTGTATCTGTGAAATGGAAACTCTACTACATTTCAGATTTTGTTAGTTATATTTTATAAAAAAAGGTCTTTAGCAATCTTTCCATTTTTCACAATTATGACTTTTAAAGCCAGAAGTAGTCACTGATGCTTATTTAAACAAAAAACAAAATCTGGCTGGGCACAATGGGTCATTCCTGTAATCCTAGCATTTGGGGAGTCTCAAGTGGGTGGATTGCCTGAGGTCAGTAGTTTGATACCACCCTGAGCAAGAGCAAGACCTCATCTCTAAAAGTAGCCGGGTGTTGTGGTGGGTGCCTGTAGTCCCAGCTACTTGTTAGGCTCAGGTAAAAGGATTGCTTGAGCCTAAGAATTTGAGGTTGCTGTGAGCTATGATGCCATGGCACTTTACTGAGGACAACAAAGTGAGACTATGTCACTGAGGCTGGCAGGTTCGAGTCTGGCCTGGGCCAGCTAAACAGCAATGACAACTGCAACAAGAAAATAGCTGAGCGTTGTGGTGGGTGCCAGTAGTCCCAGTTAATTGGGAGGCTGAGGCAAGAGAAATCTCATAAGCCCAAGAGTTGGAGGTTGCTGTGAGCTGTGACACCATTGCACTCAACTGAGGGTGACATAGTGAGACTTTGTTTCAAAAAAAATGGGGAGGGGCCTGTGGCTCAAAAGAGTAGGGTGCTGGCCCCATATGCCGGAGGTGGTGAGTTCAAACCCAGCCCCAGCCAAAGAAAAACTGCAAAAAAAGGAGGGGGGAGAGGAGTATAGGGGATCACTAGCACACCTCTTGGGTGCGGAACACAATTATAGGAGGGACTTTACCTAACAAATTCAATCAATGAATCCCAAACAATAAAAAAAAGACAAACAAAAACATCTACTTGGGTAAGGTACTTAATCTTTATTAGAGCTGACAATTCTGTTCCGACCTGGCAAGTACATTATAGCCCTTGGAACAAGACTATTAGAAAAGGGCAGCACCTGTGGCTCAAAGGAGTAGGGTGCCGGCCCCATATGCTGGAGGTGGCGGGTTCAAACCCAGCCCTGGCCAAAAAAAGAAAAAAAAAAAAACAACTATTAGAAAAAGCTTAGTGAGAAAAGTGTCAGAGTTGATCCTCTGATTACAGAAGTCATTAATGCTCCTATTTGACCTATTCTTGTCCTTTACCATCTAATATATTTTTATGCCAGAGAAACATAGTATAGTTATACTTATTTGTGCAAAGTCCATTTTCATATAGGTTTATGTGCACTATTTTGCTATGCAACTTTGTTTTCACAAAAGAACTTACATCAGATCAAAATCTTCATTGTCTTGGAATTTTCTCTGTGCTGAAAAAGGTCCCCAAATATAATCTGGCCCATCCATACTCATTTCCATATAGGGGAAAGACCTCAAACATTGTGCCCAGGCGTAGTGGCTCACACCTGTAATCCTAGCACTCTGGGAGGCCGAGGCAGGTGGATTGCCTGAGCTCACAAGTTCAAGACCAGCCTAAGCCAGAATAAGACCCTGTCTCTAAAAAAATAGCCAGGAATTGTGGCAGGTGCCTGAGGTCCCAGGTACTTAGGAGGCTGAGGCAAGAGAATCACTTAAGTCCAAGAGTTTGAGGTTGCTGTGAGCTAGGATGCCGTGGCACTCTACCGAGGGCAACAAAGTGAGACTGTCTCAAAAACAAACAAACAAATGAACTATCTATATATGGGCATATTCAGTGGATACCAGGATAAGGACATGAATTTATTTCTGAAATAGCAGTCTCACTGACCAAGTGCACATGCTGGTGGTCTTAAAGATTGAGTCTGTGATGTGCAAAATATTTCATGTCTAAAATACAGTCCTCAGAGTCATGTGTTCACAATCACAATAGCTAGTACAGTTGTGTAGAAACAGGTTGTACAATCTAAGCCTTCAAGTCTATGAAAGGAAACTAATGGATATTGATTTTCCACTGTATGCCAGGCACCACTGAGGAGTTTCACACTGTTAAGCTGGTTCCTTCTAAGTGAATGGAGTTTGGAATTGGTGGGTAAATGGGAAACATGGACCACTGGCTTTGGGCTTAGAAACTCATAGAGATGAGAAGTGTAAGATAAAGGACAGGAAGTCTGAGTTCCAAATAAGGAGTGCTCTAGAGCAATAAATAGCCTGAAAACTTGAGTTTGGGGCTGTGAAGGGAGAAGAGCGTGGAGAGAGAAGAAAAACTGGATCCATACGTGGACTTCATCACTCTGTTAGGGCCCTCTGGGTCCCAGAAAGGAACCATAAAGCAAAATTATGAGGAAAACCTATTTAGGGACAGGGAATCCTTTATAGAGTATCTTAAGCCAAATTTGTGGGCCTAGAAGGGATCAGGCATTAAATTAGTTCATTACTTGCATTATCTCAATCCTTACAACAATCCTATAAGGATAATTACCCCCATTTTACAGGTGTAAGAACTGAGATTCAGGAAGGTTGAGTAATTTGCCTAACATCAAGCAGCTAGAATCCATTCCCAGCCTGTATTTCAAAGCCAATATTCTTTCTACCATATGTCCTTGCCTCTCTGAAACTAGGGAGGGTCCCCTGCCCCAGACTTAGCTGCAAGAAAACTAGCATACTATGTGAATCTTACCCCAAGTCAGGGAAGTAAGAACTTATAGTCACAATATTTGAGAATTGTGTTAACTTTTTAAAAAATAATCCCTGTTCCCATCCCACTCCCCTCCTCTTCCCTCCTTTTTAATAATAAACTGCCATTTTACTGGGCGGCGCCTGTGGCTCAAAGGAGTAGGGTCCTAGCCCCATATGCTGGAGGTGGCAGGTTCAAAACCAGCCCCGGCCAAAAAACAGAAACAAACAAACAAACAAACAACAACAACAAAAAAACCAGGGTATTTGGCTGTCTTCATTTTCTTCCATCAACATTTTTTTCTCTCATTAATTCACTTTTTTTAGATTAATATGAGGGTACATATTATTGGGTTATATTGTTCGCATTTGTCAGGTAGCCTCCAAGGTATAGTTGAGTCCTTCATCCAAAGGGTGTGCCTTACACCCCTACATTGCATCCATTAGGTGGGAGCTTATAGAGCCCCCTCGCCCACCCTCCTCCTCCTACTGCTATTTGTGTTTTTCTCTGGTGAGTGCCTGTAGGTGTTCATCCACTAGTTTCAAATTAGCATTGAGTACACACAGTGATTACTTTTCCATTCTTTTTTTTTCTTAAATCATAGTTGTGTACATTAATGCAATCATGGGGTACAATGTGCTGGTTTCATATACAATCTGAAATATTTTCATCAAATTGTTTAACATAGCCATCATGGCATTTTCTTAGTTATTGTGTTAAGACATTTATATTCTGCATTTAGTAATTTTCACTTGTACCCTTTTAAGATGCACTGTAGGTGTGATCCCACCAATTGCCCTCCCTCGACCCCCCCTACCCCCATCCCTTCCCTCCCTTGCCCCTTACTTTTCCTTTTTGTTTTTTTTGCAGTTTTTGACTAGGGCGGGGTTTGAACCCACCACCTCCAGTATGTGGGGCTGGCGCCCTACTCCTTTCAGCCACACAGCCACAGGCACTACCCTACTTTTCCATTCTTAAGATACTTTTTACTCGGGTGGCCTGTCCCCAGAGGTGAAGGCCTCCTGGAACAGGGACCCCATCGGAGCCCAAACTGGACTGAGAGTGCCCAGGGCAAATTCTCATGGCTCCAGCTTGTGTCATCACCCCTCAAGAGCCCCAGGTTTGCCTTATAGC
>CAUYRH010069798.1:0-33093 GCA_963574655.1 Perodicticus potto | reverse complement strand
AGCCTCCCAAATAGCTGGGACTAGAGGCGCCTGCCACAACGCCTGGCTATTTTTCTGTTTTGCGGTTTGGCGGAGGTCAGGTTTGAACCCGCCACCTTCAGTATATGGGGCCAGCGCCCTACTCGATGAGCCACAGGTGCCACCCACAACAAAACAATCTTAGATGTTTGCATTACACTGAGTACAAATTAAAGTTGGTGCTATTTGGCTTAAATTAGTAGAAATTGTTTTGCATATCCAAGAGTGATGAGGATCATTTCACTTCTCAGACACAATTTTGCAAAATGGCAGGAGCAAAATGGTTCTAAGTAAGATGGCAGGAAGGGTCACTGAAGCAACCATTCTTTCCAGTTTTGAACTGATGTGAAGCCTAAAATCTGCATTGAATATAGAAATATGAAAATAATCTACTGTTAAAAAGTTTTTTACATCCCCATTATTTTTTCTCATCTACCTATAGTGTTCTATCAATGTGTAACATAAGTGAAGGCTGCCATACTTAGGAATAATGTCTACATCCTAGGACTAACTCATTTTGAGCCCCACATAAAACTATTTACATGTGTAAACAGATTAAAAGTATTTATCTTTATTTGCCCTTTTTGTTGGCACATGCAAATAATAACAAGACTTTTTTATATAACACAGTATGACTTGTTTTTAAAATGCTTGTTCTATGGTTCATTGTAGGACGCTGCTACACATAATCATGAGTGTTTTAAAAGATATTCAACAAGAATGTTTTGGAAAAGGTAATTACTGGTATAAGTGGGTTTTTCCCAATAGCTTTATGACAAAGGAGAATGTATTTATAATTAAATAAATAGTTATTTTGAAAAGTATCATTTCTAGGTCTCATTCGTCTAGTTCTAATGTTTCTAGTGACACTGTTCTTGTAAATCTACATCAAACACATTGCTTCACTGTAATTTCAAACTATTGTCATGTTCTATTTAATCCTCTTATTTTTCCAAATACAGAGCCTGAATAAACTAATCACTTCATCGTGCTATGTCATAGATCCAACAAGTAGGGCATCTTACTGGAAACTTTCTTACACATGCAAAAGGATTGAGCCATCCATTAATTTATTTAAACCAGTTTTAAAATTCTTCTTGGAAAACCTTGACAAATTAATAAAAATCCTTCTCTATTTGATATTTTTTTCCCCTGCTACTTCAAAGCTCCCAAAAGTCTCAGAATGAAAAATGGAAATCTACTGCATTAACTATATACATATCGGCTGTTACCATCTATATTGGGAGCATTGTTTCATCTCTTTTATCAGGTTTAGAATGGATTGAAAGTTAATTGGAAAAGTATTTCAGAAGAAACGTGGTAGCACAAGGTCAAACAAGTTTTCAGAGATATAAAGTTTCAATTTTCATATTGGAAAAAAATGCCCAATTCAGGGAAACCTTTCTAGTTATAAAGAAATCAAAGAAAATGTTATCTATCTAATACTTGGCTATGATACAGGAAAAATAAATAAACCTTATGAAGATCCACTTTACTAAGCAGGTTAAGAAACATTTGTGACTCTATTCTTCAAAGCCCTTTTTCTGTAAACTTGATCTACTTTTTCTAAATTCCCTTCACAACATTCTTTGCTTCTAGATGAGGCACTGTTCTCTACACAACAGAAATTCTTCACATCCATTGACATCATCTTAAAAACCCTTTTGGGTCACCTACTATGGCTGCCTTACGAGATTTTATATATTAGTTGTAATCTACCAGCATGCATTATCATCATGTATACGTTTGTTCTACTTGTTTATCAATATTGTAAGTCTTTGAGTCTGTAGATGTTTCTGAATCATCTATGTAGCTTTTAGAACATAGCTACATGCCCAAAATGAACATGGGTTTGAATAAATATGACCCTTTAAATCTATAGAAGAGCATGAAATTTTGATTAAATAAATCCTGATATTCAACAACTAGATCCCATACAAATGTATTGATAGCTACAGTCTTAAACTAAGCTCCTTCTTGAGAAAAGAAATGTTCCGAGTTATTACAATAAAATCAAATGTTGGGAGTGTTTCAAAGTATTGTCAAAATCTTACTCAATTAGATTAAAGCTGAATGAATCACCAGGAAGAAAAAGAGAGAAACAAATATATCTGAAGTTCATGAAAATGTTTTGAACTGATCTTAAAAGCTGTAAGTACTGTAGAGGAAATCTGTGCAACTCTAAGCAACTGCCATGCTAGTAGTTCTTTTTCTAGGTAAGTAATAATAATGGTGGTTATTATTTCTTTAGCACTTGCTATGTGAGAAATATGTGCTAAGGAATTAGATTTATTATTTCACTGGTTGTACAGTGGTCTTAAATTGCAACAATCCCATGTATTATTGTATATATATATATATTTTATAGAATAGGAAGAAGCAGGCTACTACAATTCAGACCAACCTTTTGCATAATACTGAACTCAGGTTTCAGTTCTCTGTGAGATCCTCCATATGAGCTTAAAATTCTTGAGATCCAATATAAATGTCAACCTGCCAAGGATGTTTCCCCTGCTATTTTCCTTTCTATGTTTTCTCATAATAAATCTATAGCAACGAAGATGATTCATCCTTGTCTCTTTTTGAAAATCATAACGAGCATAAGCAATAAAGATATATATTCTTTTTAAAGCAGCCTTTTGGGATTAAAGGCTAGGATGGTACCGGTATGTGCATTCACCTAAAGGTCCTATAAAATTATAGCCTAAGTATGCTACACTTTTTAAATGATGTCTCACAATTACTTTTTTAAAGATGGTTACTAATTTATAGTTATTTGAGAAAATGACAATCAGTGGATTCCTAAATGCTACAAATTGTGTTTCCTTTCTAAGTTCCGTGTGTGTACATTAAAAATTAAAAGGATTGCTGCTGTCTCTTTTCACAAGAAGGCTCTGTTTATCTTTATTAAGACAGCTTTACATGCAAGAATTTTGTAACTAAAATGACCTAGTAAGGACATGTGCTTTTTAGCATTCTAATTGCTTTTGCCATCAAGGGAGAAAAATACCTTGTAGCTGGCTTTGCATTTCCTAAACTACATATGTAGACATCCACATCCAGGAGGGAAATTCACATAATAAGCTTTGTAACTTTCAGAAATGATTACATAGTGGATCCACAGCACCATGTGCTTTGGGCCTGGAATATAGATTTGCAATTGTCGTATTTCATTGTATAGCTGTGTGGCTGCTAAATTGAAAAATCCTGGGAGAAGGAAGGAGAATTCAAGGTTTATGGGATATGAGAAATAAAATGTTAATACAGTTGCTTTTTGAATCTTTAATTAATAGTATTTCATTTCTTAAAACATTTTCATAGAAATTTATAGAGGCCAAGTTCATATTGAATCCTGAGTTTACTGATTTTATTAGTCCATTTTCTGCTGCCACAATAGAATGCTATCCCCTGGGCATTTTGCAAGTAACAAAGTTTGTTTGGCTCACGGTTCTGGAGGCTGGGAAGACCAAGAGCATGATGCTGGTGTCTCATGATGAAAGAGTAGAAGATCAGATGGGTGAGAGAACAAGTGAGTGAAGAGAACAAGAAAGAGATAGAAAATTTGACAAACTTTATCCTTCTGTAGGAGGTTCCTCACACAGTAACTAACTCACATTCTCAGCACTCCCATTAATCTGGTACTCCTCCTCTGCTCTCATGGCCTAACAACCTGTTAAAGGCCTTACCTCCTAATACTGTTACAATGGAAATTATAATACATTTAAACATGAGTTTGGGTGGTGGCATTCAAACCATAGCACTGGAGTGTAAATTATATGCAGGGGAAAACCATTGACTCCAAATCTACTTTTTCTTTGTTTATATAAAGCAATGATTTTCTACTGTGTGCCATTATAGGAACTTGGGTGTGCCATGAACATTTTTAAAGACCATTAATTGAATTATTTTCAAAAGAAGTTCAAAGTACAGGAAGTATATTCTTTTTTTTCTCCTTTTTTTTTCAATCAACATAATTGAAGTATGCTGTGGAAATTTAACTATAGGCTCAAGTGTACCATAAGCTTAAAAAAGTTGAAAAACACTGATATAAAACTTTGCACCTTCATCAGGAGATTTTAACATTTCTTTTTCCCTACGTAGGATATCAAAATCAAGAATGTGGATGATGTCCCCGTCTTTGAGGGACTTATTTATTAATTCTGCCTGTATAGAATCCATTCATGCTGCTACTGCTAATGGAACATATATTACTTAGAAACCATCTTCCCTCATTGTTAGTTTATGTAATTTAATTTATATGGCAGTACTTTTCCCTCAAGGGGACAATGCATAATTCAGATTTCCTATTCTAAATGATTACTCAGGTACACAAACATACAATTCAGATCAAGAAATCTCAATTCTAGGACATGTATTACCATTTAAAAAAAAGAGGGACTCTATTAGACCTCAAGCTTAAAGAATTGGTTTCCTGAGAGTGAAGCCAATACAAAAGAAAACAGAGCCAAACGATGAAGAGAGAAATTACTTTTGATACAAATTATTCCCCTAGATCCAGACATTACTGAGCCACCCTGGAGTTTTTCAGTGACTTGAGACAATAAATCCCCCTTTTTCACTTAAGTCAGTTTGTTTTGTGTTTCAGTCATGTCTATTTGTCTTTCAAGTACAATAAAAAGAAAAGGCTGGTAAATAAAATTGCAATGTAAAAAGTCTGACTAATAAAATTGTACTTTACTATGATAATTTTCTGGTAGGATCTGAAAATATCTAACTACATGCCAGTCATGAACAAAACCCTGTTGCTGTTGATAACCGTTCTTTTTTTTTTTTTTTTTTGGATTGCTACAAATGGACTTGCTCCCTTCCTCTTTCTCTCATTCACTGAGAAAAAACTTGAAGTCTACCATGTGCTTGTGCTAATTGTCTATGAATAACACCAAAAGCCCTGACCTCACATAGCTTTATGTCTAGCAGGAAAGCCAAACAGGTACCATGAATAACAGAATGGATGAGACAGTGAGTGTTTCTTTGGGAGCACTTAGGAAAACACATAACTCAAATTTAGGAGCGCCGGTACCTGCATGAGGTACAATATACAGCCGAAGGGATCCCTATAATTATCCTGGACTGGGGAGATAAGCTCAGTGACTTACCGAATGAGATACTTAGGCATTGAGAGGAAAAAAGAAATGGAAATAGTATTAAGGTCATTAAATCTGAAATCTCTGATTTCAAATCAAAAGTTTCATTTACGGCCAGGTGGCTGAGGAAGATTACTTGAGGTCAGGAATTTGAGACCTGCCTGAGCAAGTTCGAGACCCCCATCTCTACTAAAACTAGAAAAATTAGTCAGGCATGGTGGCAAGTGTCTGCAGTCCCAGATATTTGGGAGGCTGAGGGAGCAGGATCATTTGAACCCAGGAGTTTGAGGTTGCTGTGAGAGGCTGTTGTCACAGCACTCCAGCCTGGGAAACAGAGTGGGATGCTATCCCAGAGAAAAAGAGAAATATTTAGTTTGCCATATCTTAAACAAGAAGCAGTACAATTAATCAAAGTATGCACCAAAACCACCGACCCAGTTTTGACATCCTAACAATACCTCTGATGTCACAGAAGCCAAGAGAAGAACATGTTGCAGGGAGGCTGTCGTAGTTATATGAGCAGCAAAAAAGCCTGCACAGTGAGTGGCAATGATATCACAAAAGCCATTTTCCACAGCTTGTTGACATTGAGTATTGAAAATTCTCCTTGCAAGAAGTGGTTCAACACCTGGAGGGAGTGATATAATTAGTTGTTGTAAGATCTGGCGGATGTAGTTTCCAAGAACAACTTGTGTAGTTCGAGTGGTATTGTTTGTGTGACATGTGATTGAGTGTTGTCTTGCAAGAAGATTGACCTGTCTCTATTGACCAATCTTGCTGCTTAATCACAAGCATCTCATCATGTCATTGGACTGGTTGTAGGAAACATCTGCTGCGATCCATTGACCAGGTTTCATGAAGCTATAGTGAACAATACCAGCATTAGAACTCCAAAAAGACATTATTAGGTTTTTTTTTTAAATGAATACTTGGTTTTGGACTGTGTTTAAGCACTTTATATTTACTCACCCATGGTGCAAGAACACTTGGGATTGTCAGAAAGAAGACATTCTCTATAACATGTAACAATACTGTGTAGAAATGGTTTGGCTTTATATTGTGATAACAAAGAGAGTCAAGCTTCAAGGTTTTCTTCTGACACGCATTTAATTCATGCAGAACTTATCTGTCCAGCTTCTTTACCTTGCCAATTTGTTTCTAATGGTCCAATATTGTTAAATGGTAACATCAAACCTTGATGGTAATCCACATGTGAGTTGAGATGGATTCACTACCACTATAGCTCATCTGTATCTCCTTTGGTCTCAGTTCACCCATCTATATTTATTTTCAAGATTATTATTATTTTCTATATTTATTTTCAAGATTAAAATAACCAGAATGGAACTTCTCAAACCATTGACATAACTGAGCAGTCATTAGAAATTTTAAATACTTCACTGATGTTTCAAGCTATCTATGCTGCATTGGTTCCATGACAGAACTCAAATTGGAAAATAACAAGATTTTTTGACTTAATCATAGTTTCACAAAAATTTCTCTAAAATACTTTTGGAAAGATTATCCCAAGCCAAAACATGTGTTTGAATGTACAAGGATGTACCTTTGCAGTAAAAATAAAAAAAAAAATGTCAAAGT
Organism: Perodicticus potto; assembly: GCA_963574655.1. Lineage (NCBI taxonomy): Eukaryota > Metazoa > Chordata > Mammalia > Primates > Lorisidae > Perodicticus > Perodicticus potto. The sequence continues at coordinate 26,371 of CAUYRH010069798.1, read as the reverse complement.
GAAATGTCAGAGATAGCGAATGTCAAACTTAGTACTTAAGGAAACCAGACATTTTATACTTAATTACCTTTATTATGTTTGGGGGCTGAGGGAGAAATAACAACATAGTAAGTTATAAGAAATCCATCAGTAAATACTGTATATTTGACTCCAGAGTGCTGGACATGAATATTTGAGAATCATCCATATTTTTATGGAATTTGAGGCTGGGAGATCAGGGGAGATAGCCTAGAGAGTGTAGAAAAAGCAGGCTTAGTGCAAACCTGAGGGAAACACCAGTACTAACACACAAAGAGGGCTCTGAGAAGGAAACAGAAAGAATCACCCACAAAGGAGAGGATAGAACAAGGACTCTGATGTCACAGGAGTGAAGAGAAGAACATGTTTCAGGGAGGCTGAACAGCTACAAAAAGTATAGTAGCAGTTATCAACAGCAACAAAAAGTATAAAGAAATCAAGTAAAATAAGCCTTTAAAAATGTCTGAGTGTGGTGGCTTACACCTGTAATCCCAGTACTTTGGGAGAGCAACGAAGGTGGATTGCTTAAGCTCAGTAGCAATCCTGATGTGGTGGTGGTGGGTTCCTGTAGTCCCAGTTACTAGGAGGCTGAGCCAAGAGGATCTCTTGAACCCAGGAGTTTGAGATTGCTATGAGCTATGATGATGCCACAGCACCCTGGCCCAGGTGACAGAGTGCCCTAGTATTTAACATCTAGGGAGTTGTTCATATCTTTGTTGCTATCAGTTTTAATGGGGTGGTAAGGTCAGAAAATGAATGTTTGATGAACAAGAAGTAAACAAGTAGAGAAGTTGTTCTGAGCACCTGCAACACAAAGAAAAGAAAAAGAGATGCTACTGATTTGATAGGGGTATTAGGAAATTTATGGGAAATATATATGAAGATATTTGAAGATGTTTAAATGTGTCTTTTAGGGAGAAGTCAGTAGAAGATGAGATTTTAGATAGGATGTAAAAGGGAATTCACCAGATGCAGATACAAAGAAAAATATAAATCATGGGATTTCAAAGAGCAATATTAGATCTTCATATATCTATCCCTTCTAGCTCAGCTCAGGTGATCATCCATTCTTTGATTCTTTGCCTTCAAAATTTCTTAAAGATTCAGGAATCAGATGTCAGGAGAGTCACGCATTGAATAGTATTACTTGTCATATTGAAAGAATAGAAAATAATAAGAAGATAAGCAGACATGATCCTTTTTCCTCCTACTTTCAGAATGTATGTCCAGACACATCAGTTCCTTTACAAGAAAATAACTGAGGCAACAGTTCGAAACAGTAATGTTAACAATCTTATAGGTTTCTATAGAAACACAGACACACTGACTGAACAAAAACTTACCTCTTGCTATCTTTCTATCCGTCAACTATTGGCATTCATCTACGTTTTGTGTTTCAGATGAAAAGATTTAACTTAGTAATTCCTCTGTAATTTATACATTTATCTGTGTTGCTTTAGTAAATCTGCATTCAGGATATTTTTATGGAAAATATGAAGTGTGTATTTAGTTTTAAAAAAGGCTATGGGGGAAAAATCTACAATGGATTATTAAAAATATATTTGGGGAAGTTATCTATTACGAAATATAAATAAGTATAGGTCCTCTGCAAGTATTTGGTTAATTTCAGAAATATACTTTACTCTAGGCAAAAAATCATTTGGATTCTGAATTAAAGCTCTCAAGACTAGATGGAATAAATTCAGCAGATAATTGATTAGCCCTTTATATAGCTATCTCATATTCCAATTCACACACAAAATTATACAGTGTACAATAACCATTTAAGTTATGAATAGCTCATTAATTTCATTGTTATTTTAAGCAATGTTCAAAAAAGAATATGGAAGATATCATTGCAATGTAGCTGAAGGCTATATGTATCTTCCATATTCAATACAAAAGACATTTTATAACAGATGGGAATAATAATGCCATGTACTCACAGCAATTTAAAAATGACCTTCTGTTTTGGTAAATTTATAAAATATAGCCACTTAAGATTGAGACTTTTTAGAAAGCAATATATTTATTTTTAATTTCTTCATGTATCTTTCTTTGGGAGAAAGCCAAATAATTACCAACAATTTATCAACCACATAATGCAATTTATTTATCACAAATTGACTAAATAATGGCTCACAATTAGGAAAATGGACTTTTAAAATGGTTTCTTTACAGTCTCCATCTTTATTTTAAAAGTATTTCTTAAAAAGTTTTCCAATATTCTATAACTGGTCTATTAAGTAATAAAACATGTTTTTGCTTTGTGGCAAACAAAACAAACTACCAACTAATCTAGATAGAAGAACTCCCACAAAAGTTAGAAAGGGACTTAGGGCATTGTTGAAACTTCCTGGAAATTAAATGAACTTAGCATATTCCAGCTATGGGCAGCCAAGGAAGTTATACAGAAATTCAGAAAAGCTTAGGGCAAGTGGTGTAAAGCCTACATTTCCTCCTGTCTTGAGGAGTATGTAAATGAAACTTCCTAGGCTTCACAGGTAAGAGTAAAAGGCATTGCAAAATCAGCCAACCATTCCTACTGGATACTGGCAGGCACTATTTATACCTGAAACTCTCCATGACCCACCCACAGAAATGAAGAAATGAGACTGACTCCATAACCTTGCAAATGTGTTCATAGAAAGAAAATTAGAACACAGAGTACTAGCCAACTCTACAATTCTGGAAGTGAAAGTTCATTTCATTAAGAGTTAACTTAATCCTTTATAATCAGAGGCAGATAGTGACATGTGTCTTGTTTTATCCTTCATGGAATAGTAAGGCAAAGAAAACAAAGCATAAATTACACCATAATCAAAAACCAAGTTCTATGCAAACCATATGTATTCTTATAATCAGCTGCCACTTAGCTTGGAACGTGGAGACTTGACCTTACTATAGCAAATTTTGCGTTGGTTCCACTGTCAGCAGCTGCCTCCTTTTAAGTGAATCACCAAACTTACACTCTCTTACACTTATTCAAAAGGAGTCATGGCCTTAATTAGCAAGGGTAGAATTCCATAGCATGTACAGTAACTTTCCTGGTGAGAAAAAGTTAATATCATCTAAACTAACAAATCACCCCCATGAAGGTCAGTCAGATACACATTAGCAAAACAAAAAGACTGATTTTTTTTTCAGACATATGAGGTCTGACAATTAAATTCATGAACTTGCTGTTGTGTTCTTATGTTGCCAGCACGGTACAAACAGCTCGGTAAGGTTTCATAACCCTGCGATGTCAGTATTTCACAGTTGTGTTCATGTCAACATCTAGCAGTGCCTTGCTGAGTGGTGTTCACTGTTGCTTGTTTTTGTGTGCTGTGGTAAGTATGTCTGAGCTCGAATTAGAACAACAAACAAACATTAGTAAACTTCCTGTTAAACATGGTGAGAGTGGAAGTGAAGTAAGGAACAAGTCAGTCCAAGTTTACAGAGATAATGCCATGAAGAAAAAGTACAGTATACAAAAGGAGTAAACCTTCTTCTGAGGGGAGAGACAGCACTACTGATAATGTCACAAATTTTCAGAACTTAATTGTACATCACCTTCTACAGTGCGCTTGTGTGATCCTGCAGGAGAGATAGTCTGTGTATTTATTTGTATATTGATTTTTTTTTATTTTGTTTGTTTTGAGCCAAAGCAATTAAGAAACTAGTGATATTTTTTCTTTAGCATGGTTTACATGTATGTACTTGATCTATATTGGGAGAGAATTTAAACTTTCAGGAGAAAGCAACTCTGGCCAAGTGAAACAGACTCATGCAGAGGATATATATTTTTTCTTTTTTTATACACACACATATACACACATACTATATATAATATATGTATGTATGTATTATATATATGTATAGGAAGCACCAAATTTCATAAAGATCAAGCACAAGAGAAACATGAGGGATTCAAAGTATAAAAACAATCGGAAAATCAATTTGGACTGTCTTTCCATGAACTGAGCAAGACTCAATTTCCCAGGAGCAAAACCTCAGCTCAGATTTCATGCCTATGTCTTGGATGGCAAGCACAGGGTACTGTAATCAAAATTCCCCAAAGATAAGGGAGAAAACTTACAATTGCATATCTGAGCCACAACTTAGTAAATCCTTAAATACATTTATTTTCTGCTCAAATTAATGCATAGTTTATTTGCCTTGCTATTCTAAGGACTGACTAATATGCTCTTACACAAATAAACCTGTTTTGTACCTGCCTGCAATATATATAATTGAGAATTTAAAATTAAATAAAATTAGGTTATTTAACTCAAGTCATGCTAACATAATCAGAGGAGGAAACTCTTTATACAGTCCAAGAAAAGCTATGCTAGAGGAATATAAGAAAGGAGGTTTTGATGAACCAACCGGTGATGTTTTATACAAAATTAAAAACTAATCTTTAGAGAGAGTAATGTCATGGGGTTCACCACCCATGCCAGCCTGATTGTTCACTGTTGAAAAACAATGACAACTGTTTGTAAGTTGATCATAAAATGGAATTTAAGTTTGGCTACCTTCTTCCATCATAATATTCTGAGTAGTCTCCTTCTACTTGTCTGAATATTCCCTTATCTGCTGCAGAGGAGAGGATTACTTTTTTGCTAAAACATGAGGGGGAAGTCTTGAACTTCAGATGACATTAAAAATTCCCCAAGATGTATTGGATCCTAGTCTGTTTTGTTGTTGTTGTTCTGTTAGGAGGAGTGGAATTTGTCTTTTCCTTTATTTAAGTATACTCTCTGTGAATTCTCTAAATTATCTATCTACACAATGTTTCAAAATGTTTGCAAAAGTATTGATAGTTATAAACACATAAATTATTAGAAAATGTATTTCTGGGTTACATGCAATGTAAAAATATTTAGATCCTTAAAAAAGTAATGGTTTAATATTTTAGTGTAATAAAGGAATTCATAGTCTACTGCACTTCAAAAACTGCTTCTAATCCAGAGTATCCCCTGTGACTTTCTAAATAAATTTCAATGTATATTTGTTATTTAGGGTAATAAAGTAGCAGAGCTTATTTAAAATACAATAATAGGCTTATTAAATTTTGTTAAATTGCTTGGGGATTCTTAAAGGAGATTTATTTTTCTTCTTCAAAAATAGTGCCCTCCTTCTTTGTAGAATCTCATGATCTTTATACTCCCTGACTGGGATTAGAATGCTTCTAAGAGGAAATAGACCATTTTGTGCCCATGCCATTTTTCATCACTCTATCATAAACATTAACACTACAAAAATATTTTATTTTTCTTGCAGGCTCTTGCAACACCTCTCTCCTCTTGAAAAAGACACACATTTTCCTCCTGATGACGCCATCTTGCTAATCAGTCAAGGTACACTAAAAAGTCAAGTGCAATCAGGTATTAAGAAGTGATTAGAGAAAATATTTAAGAATCAGAAGCAGAAGTCATATTAAATGGAAGTGCTTCTGTCTCTAAATTTAGAAAGTTTTGCTTTAAGACATTTAATTTCTGTTCTTGTCAATATTGCTGATCTGTCCTTCTAATTAACATTTTACATTCTCCTCCAATACCAACCTCTTTATCTTTATCCCCTACTACCCAACCCACAGGCCATTATTGACCTTGATTTTCCTTGGAAGAGCATTTCTGTGATAAAACTTGAAGAGTTCATTTATCCCAGCAATAAAGGCTAAATCTGTCTCAAGAAGCAGTAAGCCTGCATAGGCAGGGGCACATGAGGAGGTCACTCTCTGGGTAGCAGCTACTTAGGGTTGAAGAACATGAGCAGTGCGGATGCGATTTCTCTGTTCAATTTGATTTCTACTTCCTAAAGCTGATAGCCTAAAGTAAATGGCCTCTTTTCTGAGCAAAAGTAATGGCTTGTAAAGCCATATTCAAGTTCCATTCAATTAGATTTATTCCTCTTTCTTTATTTTATTAAATAGGAGGGAAGATAAGAATTCAATGAGCAAATGAGTCATGGCTTCTTAATATGCTTTTCAGTTCCAAACTTCTATTTTGACACTCAGCCAGGGTAATTGATTGTTTTAAACCTCAGTGCCTTGTACAGTGTCCGGTACATTTATTTTCTCTCATTCAGTAAATATTTATTGAGCTTCTACTAAATGCTAAGTAAATATTTATGACAGTCTTATAGATCAAAGATAAAGAAGGTAAAGAAAACTGTGGAAAAATAAATGAAACAATAACATCACTATCCTATGAACTCCCTCGGTGCAACAATCATTTGAAAGCACCTAGCAAAATGGCTGGCACGTACCAAATACCTCATGCATATTTGCACACATGATTTGATAAAATGTGAATCAGAAAATAAGACATAAACCAAGAAATGGGTAGAATAAATGTACCAGGAAATGAGTGAACCGTGTCATTACAGAGTGGAAGCCTTGTTTGATGTACATAGACGGCCTAGAATGACCTTGCACCTATGCCTCTTGGAATTCTGCAGGAAGATGAGAGGAAAGTGTTCTTTCTGTTACCCTTCTAAGTGTTTAGTGCTAGAAGCAAGATGCAAAGAAGTATTTCATTTGTTAAACAATGAACACGTCTGCATAAATAGAAAAATTTAGGATTCAGTATCTAAAGAACAATGCAGGCACTGTGGAGTACAAAGGATTGTAACGTTACATAAAAATGGTGAGACTTGGGCTGTTCCTTTTTAGTAAATTATCCAAATATTTTTTATAAATGTAGGTTCTGGGTAAATCTCCAAAACTAAGAATATAAACAAAACCTTTCCTCAAAGAAATCTAACTTCTTTGTGTTTGCGTCTGCTTGTCTGTCTGTGCAGAAGTACATAGAACATTCTGCATGTTGATCAGAATTTGTTAACCTGTTTACAAGACAGGTATAAGCCTGTCAAAAATCACTGATTTTAAAACTTTGACACAAGTAGACTTGTAAAATCGTTGGTAATTTATAAACTAAACCCTCAAAGGATAATCATCCATATATTTATTTCACCTATGCTCAGTTTGTAACAACTAAATTGCAAAATATCTAAATATCTAAGTATTAGACTTTTTTTGCAGCCCCAACAGCCTCTGGCATGATGCTGAGGAATTTACTAATTTATAAAAAGAGATTAATTATTAGACTATCTGAAATGATCTACTATGATTTCCAGGTAATCAGATATTAAGAAAATTATCTGAATAATTCTAGGAGTAGAAAAAGAAAAATTCACTCTTCTGCTATTAAAATCTCAAAGAACAGTTTTTTTAAAATAAGTTGTTCCTAAAACAATTCTAAATATGAATAGCTTCTACTGGTCTGGAGCACATAAAAAAGAGATGTAAATAGTACCATTCAATATTCAGAGGCTTGGAGTTTATTAGGCTATTTGAAACTCTGCTTTTAGCAATTAGGCCTTTGGGCATGCAAACACTTAGAATATTCAGATAATTGCAGGTTTGAATTTTTTAAAAATGCTTTAAATGCAGTTGAAGCAATACTGAATTGGTCTGCTTCCCAACCTTGAGGGAAAATAATTTCAAACAATAGGGTGAGTATTAAGCATTAGGAGAAGCACAATGGTCACATAGAAGTTGTCAAATCAAGACAGGAGGCAAAAACAAGTTATGCACAAATTGCCCCATAAATTACTTGTATAATATAGTGCACATGACTGTATGTACCCAACCTAGTCCAGAAAGTTTTTTGGGTGCTAAAATGTGAGAAACACTTTAGTCAACAAAGGAAAGAAGAAAAGTAAGTCTATGTGCAGATACATTAAAAAAAATCACATGATTCTGCTTTAAATACAATTATGCAATTTCTGGAGGTAAGTGGGGATAAATGGGAATTTTAAACTGTCCTTGATTATTGCTTTACCAGTTTTAATTAATTATTTATATCTTAATCTATTATGAGAGGGTAGGTTCTAAACGGACCCCATAAGGTAAATGTATTAATATATACCTTCACAGTATCTCTCTCTCTTTTTTTGTTTTTGTTTTTGAGACAAAGTATTATTCTGTTGCCCAGGATAGAATAAAGTAGTGTGATCATAGCTCCTTGCAACCTTCTGTGCTCAAGGGAATATTCGGCCTCAGCCTCCCAAGTAACTGTGACTCTCAGTAGGTGCTCTGTTTTTTGAAGACATGGAGTCTTGCTCTTTCTTAGATTTGTCTTGAGCTCTTGACCTTAATCTGCCCACCTCCCAGAGTGCCAGTAGAGTGCCAGTGTGAGTCACCCTACCCTGCCTCCACGATCTCTTAAAAGGACTATCAGCTGCCAAACTCTCCCCTACTGCTCTTAGAGTGTACGTGATTATCTCATGTGACTTACCAACAAAGATGATGGTTTGAAAATAACAAATGTACATCCAAAAGGAAAACTGAGGCAAAATTAACAGAAACCGGAAATTAATTTGGGCCATATTTGAATATTGCAACATGGAAGACACACTTTCAAATTAAGTAAGAGAGGTGCTCTGAGTCAGGGCAGATACAAGCAGATTTAAAGATAAAATGAGGACATAGAATGAAGTAGAAAGCCCAATCAGCTCATTTGTGTAGTAATACTAATGTTTTAACAGAAATAAGCTAATGGATAATTGGCTAAAGGCCACAGCACTTCTCAGAATATTCATTATCACTTTGCAGTTAATCCAGTTCCTAGAATTCTTTACATAAAGAGGAGGAGTCCAGAAATTTCAGTAACTATAATCTATTTGTCCAGTTTTGTTCTCACAGATGCAAATGTTTCATGGAAAAGATAATTATATGATCTTTGGCAAGATCACTCATCTCTCTGGATAGTTTAATTCATATTGCTCAGCTTTGGATGTATGATTAGTCTTATTAAGGATATTGTCGGCTTGGCGCCTGTGGCTCAACGGGCTAAGGCACCAGCCATGTACACCTGAGCTGGTGGGTTCGAATCCAGCCTGGGCCCGCCAAACAACAATGACGGCTACAACCAAAAAATGGCCAGGCGGTGTTGCGGGTGCCTGTAGTCCTAGCTACTTGGGAGGCGGAGGCAGAGGCAGGAGACTCGCTGAGCCCAGGAGTTGGAGGTTGCTGTGAGCTGTGATGTGACAGCACTCTATCCAGGGTGACAGCTTGAGGCTCTGTCTCAAAAAAAAAAAAAAATGATATTGTCATCTACCTGTGCTGCCCAATAGCTACACATAGCTATTCAAAATTAAAATTAAAGTTAAATAAAATTTAAAGTCTATTTCCTCAATCATACAAGCCATTTTAAGTGCTCAATAGTTACATTTGCTCAGTATCTACCATTTCAGACAATGCAGAGTTAGAACAGTACCATCATCCCTGAAAGCTCTATCAAGCAACACTAGTATAACAATGCATCTCATTGTCTCATTATATTATTTTTATTAAAAAACTTTACAAGTGGTTGGTATAAATTTTAGATAAAAAAACAGGATTAAGAATTTGAGAGCTATCTATAATTTACTTTGGGCCATGTATCGCTATGAACATGATAACCATCTATTATGAAGAATTTCATTTTGCTGATTAATAAACCATTTTATTTGTAGTCCCAAACCAAAGAAATATTGTGCTGTGATATCATGAAAATACAAGATATAACCTAGCCTATTCGACATATGTACCCTCTTACTCTCTTATGGGCAGGGTATATTTTATACATTATTCTAATTTTGACCAGCATATTTGAGCCCAAAATAAAATTAACTATGGTGGCTTCTATTGATGGGAATTTCATGGCCCTTTGTCCTTCACCACTGGTAGTTGTTCATTTCTGGGAAAGTGATTTCAGGAGCAAATGTCAGTAACATGCTGATCTCCTCTGTAGGGATTTCATTTTCAAATAAAAGCTTTCTTGTTTGATTTTTATATTGAACAGGTAGGTACAAGTAGGATATATATTTCCTTTTTCCTGTATTGTCATATTTCTATAGGGCATTGTGTTTTTCGCAGCTATGTAGAGAAGTTTAAATTTTTCCCTTGAATTTTTGATAATTTGAGTCTAGAAGGCAAATTTACCACACAGATTAATAGGGGAAAAGGAGGGCATACAAATTTATTACATGGACACATATGAGAACCGTCATATCAGAACTCAAAGAAATGGCCAGATGTTTGGCACTTTTGTACTGTCTTGAGGTTATAGAAAAAAATGGGGGCTGGGAGCTGGTAACTGGGTGGTTATAGTAGCAAAACAGATTATGGAAGGCAGGAGGGATAGAAGAGACTGTTTATGTACAAGGCAGAGAAGCTCCCATCCTCATGTAGCTTAAAGTCTACTGAAGCTGGAGCACAAGGTAAATGGGGAGAAAAAAGACAAGGAAAAATGCAAATACATAAATAATTTCAAATGGTGACATATTCTACAAGGAAATAAAATAAGCTAAAAATTCTCGGAAAAGGCTTCTGTAGGGAGAGACAATTGAGATGACAGCCAACTGATGAGCAGACGGTAGCTGTGCAAAGCCACAGGAGCAGAAAGTCTCAAAGCGATGGAACAGAAAGTACTATACCCTTGAAGCAGAAAAATCCTTAGTGAGCCTAAGCCAAGAAAGGAAAGAAAATCAGGCAGTGCCTGTGGCTCAAAGGAGTAGGGTGCTGGCCCCATATACCAGAGGTGGTGGCTTCAAACCTGGCCCTGGCCAAAAAAAAAAGGTGCAAAAAAATAAAAAAAATAGAGAAGAAAAAAGGAAAAGAAAAAATAAGACAATTAGGTTGTTAGAGAGTCAGAGGAAGAAGACTAGTAAGGGTAAATCTAGGAGGAGGTAGAAAGATTTTAGAGACTGATAGATGTGGTAAAATGGTAGGAATTTATTTTGCTTATAATTAGAAGCCATTTTTTGGAAGCATTTAAAAAGGGGTAGTGATACATTCTGATCTCTACTTTTAAAAGATTATTCAAATTACCTTGTGAAAAATGAACTAAAGGATGCAACAGAGAAGTAGAAAAATCAACTGGAAGAAGCAGGTTGTTACTAGATAATGGTGATATGACTAGGGTGGTAACAGAGGAAATGGGGATAAATAGATCCAAAATTTATTTTGGATGTATGTAGAGATGACTTGCTCATGGATGTGGACAATAAGAGGAAAGGAGAAAGGGGGTTAAGGGACCCTGGTTTTTATTTTGAGCAAGTAGGTGGAATTGCGATTTTATTAATCTAAATATGGATGTAATAGGCTATGTGAGCCAATTTTCTTCCATAGAGGATGATTAGCAATATTCATTTAGCCCAGAAAATCATGAAGCATTTCATAGTCACGAATTTGATAATGGTGAGAAACTTCCTCTGATCAGAGATGAAACCCAATATCAGGATTAATATGTTGATAAAATATGACAAAAAGAACTAGGCTATATATAATTCTATTTCAATATGTCATTATAACTTTACCATGTTTATAAACTAATGATAAACTCTTAAAGTGTTAGTACTCAGAATAGAATGAGATGGTAAACATAGCCGATCTCCATATCCCACAGACATGAGTTCAAATTCTTCTTTGGCACTCTGTAATCTTAGAAGAACTACTTAACCTGCTAAACCTCATCTGAACATGGAGGCAATAGCTTTAACTTCCAAGGATTGGTGTGAAGAGTTCATAAGACAATTTATGTAAGACATACCACATACTGTCTGTGATTAAATTGATTTTCAATAAATAAAGGAATTCTTCTTTCTTCGTTTTTTACTCTTTCATTTTGGGTATTGCTACATCCTCTCTCAGCCTCATCTACACTGTGAATTAGCAATCTTAGCATAAAGATAGTGTCTACTTCTTGGTAATTTCTACAGAAGTTCCAGATGTGTGTCTTATTTTCCTCAGTATGTGTGCATAACAAAACCAAATACTGATGGCTTCAAGCTTGCAGTTACTATCATTGCCCAAAAAATTGGACTAAAGGAACAGATAGGCTCTGATGATGAAGATGAGTCCAGTGAACAAACCTTCATGTATTGCATCAATGATGGAGTATATGGATCGTTTAATTGCACCCTTTATGATCATGCTCATGTAAAGCCTCTTCTGCAAAAGAGACCTAAACCAGATGAGAAGTATTATTCATCCATCATATGGGGACCAACATACGTTGGCCTTGACCAGATAGTTGAGCACTGTGACCTGCCAGAAATGCATGCAGGCAACTGGATGCTCTTTGAAAATATGGGTGCTTACACTGTAGCTGCTGCTTCTACTTTCAATGGATTCCCGAGGCTATTTACTGTGTGATGTCAGGACCAAAGTGGCAACTCGTGCAGCAAATCCAGAACCCCAACTACCTACCCGAAGTAGAAGAGTAGGATGTTGGCACTCTGCCTTTGTCTTGTGCTTGGGAAAGTGGAATGAAACGTCAGCCAGCAACTTGTGCTTCAGCTAGTATTAATGTGTAGCTATCATTTTGTAGCTGTTAACTGACCAGGTTAGCTTGAATTAAGGCATTTGGGGGGACCATTTAACTTGATTATTGCTAGTTTTGAAATGTCTGTAAGAGTAGGGTTGGCACAGATGCAGCAATATGTAAGATTAGGAGATGGGGGTCACACTTACCTGTGTTCCTATGGAAACTATTTGAATATTTGTTTTATATGGATTTTTATTCACTTTTTAGACATGCTATGAAAGAGCACCCCTCCGCTGCTCAGCAAGCATTTGTAGCTCGTACAGTGGCAGAATGGGCCAAAAGCTTAGTGTTGTGACCTGTTTTAAGAATAAAAGTATCTTGAAATAAAAAAAAAAGAAAGAAAGAAAATGTGGATACAATTTACCAAATGGAACTGGCTGAACTGTAGAATTGTGTCTCTCTGAAAAGACGCATTCAAGTCAAGCAGCCTTCCTAATTTCTATGCATCTCTCCCCTCTGAGACATATCCTGATCTCAGGAACCATCTCAGGGACTCAAAATGGCAACCATGTTTGGCAGCACTTATGTCTATGAACAGACATTTTCCAGAATGAAACATCTGAAATCTCCAACCAAATCTAGACTAACTGATGCACACTTGCATCACTTGTTACGACTAGCAGTGACAAATATGGAACTGGACATTGACCATCTCATTAGCCCAAAGCAGGCCCATAGTTCCCATTGAAATACTGGTAAGTTTGTTGATTTAACTTTATTTGTTCTTCATTTTAAATATTGTATTTGTTCCCATTTTGTTTTTTTTTTTTACTTCAAAATAAGATATGTGTAGTGTGCATAGGAATTTGTTCATAGTTTTTTATTTTTTTTTAAACTATAGTCCGGCCCACCAATGGTCTGAGGGACAGTGACCTGGCCCCCTGTTTAAAAAGTTTGAGGACCCCTGCTCTAGACTGTGCTCTGACCAGGAGGGAGGGCCACTGGAAGCTGTCAGCAGGAGAGGGATGTGATTGTAATTGAGAAATATCACTTTTGGTCCTGTGGGGAGAAGCAAAATGTGCAAGGCCTGAGTCAAGCAGCCGTTAGGAGGCTGGGCCGGGGGTAAACCTGGTTGGACCCTGAGCTCAGGCAGCGGTACCTGTGGATAGAGGAGATACCCCTGAGCCACAGTTAGCAGCTGGGTCAGAGGGACGGGTGAGGATGTAATTGGGGATTTCTGAAGGAGGAAGAAGAGCAGGGCCATGTGTCCATTCTGGCCACAGGGAGCCCGAGGTGTCTGTAGCACTGAGTGGATGGCCAGCTGGAGGAGTTTACACCCTGGAAGCAGCTTCCCCACCTTACCTGCCTTGCTGTGGCCCACAGGCGACCTTGGCTGCTCTGCCCTGATGCCTCGGCTGTGCCCACAGTCAGTGCACTCCCAGTGGTCTCTTAGTCCAGCGAGCTCTTAGTCCAATTGATGTGTTCATCACATGTTTCCTTTCGCTATCCTGACTTGTAATTCTGGTGCTGATTAAACAGATTTTGAATACATTTTATATATGAATTCTGAATTATAAAATTCAGAATTTTATATATAAATCTACCTAATAAGCCATTCTTTTTAAAGAAAGCATTTTAAGGAAATACTTAATTAAATAACAGGAAAGACAGAGACAGTTAAGTAACCAAGTTTGGAGCAAGCTGATCAGTGACCTTCCCCTGCCCTTGAGCGAGTGTGGTCTGGGGGTCCCAGGTCTCACAGAGGGTGCCACACTCCCAGGACAGAACCTGCCCTTACAGCCTAAAGCACACCCACACTTCCCGCTCAGACGGATATCTGGGCAACTCAGCACATTTTTAAACGTAAGCACTTATCTCAGTAGTGAAGAAGTACAGCTGAGAATGCCCAGGCTCACGAGCATTCACGATGCAGCTCATTGTAGAGCTGACTGAGCTGGCAGGGACATGTCCTGTACCCGGCACCTTTCCTGACCTACAGAAGTGCAGATACAAGTTGCAAGCATCTTTTATCTAGGAAACTGGTAACACCCTTAGCCACAAGTTACTGGGCAACAGAAGTATTTCTATTCTAGCTCTGTGGGAGTTCTCCACCACCACCTTGTCCTGTGTAACCCTCTTGGACACCTTCAGCTTCTCTGCCATAGGATCTTCCTCCTGTCAAAGTTATATTCTGGTCGCCCACGCTCATCCCTCTCTCGGGGTCCCAGATTATGCAGCGTTTCCTTTTTATTGACCACAGAGTTTTTTGAACGTGTGGGTCTGGCCGAGGTTCTGTGCGACTTGCATCTGCAGTGTGACGTAGGGCTGCTGACGGTCCCCAGTGAGCACAGGGCCACCTCTCTCACCCTGGGAGGCTCCGGGGTCCTCCTGCCGCTCCCGTCACAGAGATGGCTCTACTGTGCTTGATCCCTCCCGGTCTTACTGGTCTTCACCAAGATTTCTTTCTGAGTGAGGCTCCACCAGGAGCCCTTGGTGTTGAAGGGGAGAAAATGCTTCCAGATTCAGTATTGGGTGGGGACAGTGACTTTCCTGGACTGAAGTCTCTGGTTCTGGGACACCTCCTTTCCGTGCAGCCCACAGCATCCCACCTGCCTCTGGCCCCGTGTTCACCTCCCTGATGGGCACAGATGAGCTCTTACCCACTGACAGTGTCTGGCTTATTTTCCCCCTGACTTTTCCGTGGCCAGCTCACATAAATTATCGAACATTTAGGTGGCACATAGAGCAGGGATAGGAGGGTGACAGGAGAGGATAGTCTCAGTTTGACTCTGTGGGTTGGGGAGGGGCCTGAACGGTGAATACAACACCCACGAGGCCCTTGATTTTCTCATCTAATTAAATCTGGACATTAAATAACTCCCACTGTGCCCACCCAGGGCCCTGGCCATGAGTGTGTCGCTGTGACCTTCACGGGGTCAGTGTCACAGATTGGCCAGTCCTCGGTCATCCCCTGGAGCCTGGACTCAGAGCCCCAGAGGACGTTCACTAAAGGCAGCCCTGCTGTCCTCCGTCCTGGAGTGAGGAGACAGCCACTCGGGGCTCTTTGTCTGATAGCAGCTCAGGGTTCAGAACCTCCACATCTCCCCAGAACACAAGGGGACTCAGGCCGGACTGGGGCTGCCCTGGTGAAGGGAGCTTGAGCTGTGTTTAACTGGATGAATAAAAGTTGTGAGTTGTGTCTGTTAGCATTCGCTCCAGTCCCCCTTACTTTCAGACGGCATGTGCGCCCTTGACACAGCCTGCTTCATTCAACCCTGAGACGGGCCTCACAGTGGGGCAGCGCTACCCTTCCAGTCTTTGGGATCCCGGTTTAAAGCCAGGACTCCGAGCCCAGAGCCCATGTAGCACAGAGCAAGACACAGCACAGAGAAAGTTGTCTCCACATGCAAACCCTTTAAAACACCAGTGTGTAACTTCTCCCAGCGATGCCAGAAAGTATGTTTTCTCCTTGAAAATAAGAAAGTGATGATTCTATTTGGGTTCTAATAGGAAACGGGCACTTCAGAAGGATGAAAGGAATCCCAAAGATGGCGCACAGCTTAGAAGGACTGGGGGAGCCCAGTGTGGCCCACATGGGGAGCAAACTAGGAGAGGAGTGCCCTGCCCACCTCCCCACGGGCATCGTGAGTGCCCTGTCCATACATAGCTCAGCAGCCCAGGGAGATTCCTGGCATCACCATGGTAGAAAAGCAGAAATCATCTCACCAGTGAGTTCATGTTCTTTAAAAATAAACATCCTCAGTGGTTTAATTAACTCAAATCCACTAAAATAATTCAACTTCCACTAAAGAAATCTCACAGCTTTATGTGTGTCATCTGAAAAAATGTTTTTGTTTTGTTTTTTTTTTAACTTATGCCACCTGGACCTTAATACCTAAGCAAGCAGCCATCAGGTTCCCAGAGAGAACATTCCTAAACCCCAGCTTCCTGCCCCCGGGTGGGGACAGAGAGGCCTGGACAGGGCCCCACTGCTGTCTGCCTGTCTGCTCAGCCTTCACCCTCGGGGCGGCAACTGACAGGTGAGAGTGTCGCCTGCCTACCCTTCCTCCCATGGAAATGAAGTGATGGGGTCTTGCCTTCCCGGCTCGAGGACGTCACTACAAAAAGTGCAGTCTGATTGATGATGCCGCTTTAAGACACAAACAGTGACTGTGCCATGATGCCAGTCAGGCAGGAAACACACACTCAGGACACAGGAAGGCCACACCCAGGTCCGCCTCACTGACCTCCGTCCATTCATTCACGAAAACCATGTGTTCACAAGAAACGTCGCTGAATGTGTCAGGCCCTGCGATACATAATTGCTGGGTTTTCATTTGTTATTAGAGGGTGCTGAGAAAAAATGCACTTCATGAGCATTAGGTTTGAGAGGCAAATTGGAATCTGAAGATAGGTCTCCTTTTGGGCAAGAGGAGCAACTAAAAATACTCTGCAAAGGGGTCCGTTTAGGAGAAACTGTCCCCTTCCCCATTCAGAAAGCTCACATCCACTCCACACAGGTAAGGGACGCCTGTCAGCTGGTGCCCATCATGGAGGGTTCACTGCACATCAGAAAGGACGTGTGCCAGAAAACGGGAGGCACATGGTGCTGAGACCACTTTATCTGAAATCGGGGAGGAACAACAGAAGAGTGTTACACGGGGAATGATTTCCATGATGAGCTCCAGACCCAGGACAGGGCTGCACGTGCGCAGCCAGAGGATCCGGGCAAGTGGCTGGCAATGGCACACCTTAAGACACTGACTCCGGGTAAAGGCCAGGCCACACTACACGGGTGGGGGAGCCATCTCCCTTTGCAGCATGGCTGAGGGTCTGGAGGATTCACTTACCCTAAAGAATATTTTGGAAAGACAGAATGTGTCAGAGGGGGCACACTGGCTGGGAAGGCATGTCCCCTGTGTCCTGCATCTGTCCCACCTCATGGCAGCCCCACTCTCTGCCTCCAGATCACAACCAGCTGGGGTGTCCGCGTGTCCACCCTCAGGAGACGGCACTGGTTGGCGCCAGTCACAGCTTGTCCAAAAAGTCCACCCCTTCCTCATAGTCCCATAGGAGCCCAAGTCACAAGCTTCCCAATGCCTGTGGGAGGTAGATAGGACACTCCTGATGCCGTAGGGAGGTGGGCAGGGCACTCCCGATGCCTATAGGAAAGTGGGCAGGGCACTCCCCATACCTGTGGGGAGGTGAACAGGGCACTCCCACTGCATATGGGGTGGTAGGCAGGGCACTCCCGGTGCCCGTGGGGAGATGGGCAGGGCGCTCCTGATACCTGTGGGGAGGTGGGCAGGGCACTCCTGCTGCATATGGGGAGGTGGGCAGGGTGCTCCCGCTGCCCACAAGACCCCAAGGAGCCCTTTCTGCTTCACTGGACCCTTCATACTACACAGGGAGGGAGGGAGGTAGAGCTCGGGCCCCTGTCTTCCCATGACGCTTCTCCAGCACCGTTCCCTTCCGACTCCCAGGCAGCACTCACACTCAGGCTCCTTAGGGACAGCCGCCCCTCCTGGACAGCAGGGCTCTTGGCCAAGACGGAAAGGAGCCCCGAGTAGCCCTTCCACAAACAAGGCATATCTGTTTCACTGACCTTGCTATTTTCAGTGGAAAATGTATTCTTATTCTAACATAAAGCATAAGAAGAGTGGCCAGGTATCCACAGCCTTCTTTCCTGGATCACTACTTGTCACCTGAAGATTTTAGCTTTGGGACAATTCTGATAGCTTCAAGGTGACCAACATTTGTTTTCATAAAAGAAAAGGAAAGATGCAATGACCCTACACATATTGTTCTAGCAATGCCCAACTTGTGATTCAGACAACTGCGTCTGGCTAAATGTTGAACGGCTACCTTGATGAAGGCTCCTTAGCCACTGACCTCCGAGGCAAACACATTCCCCAGAGGGTTGGTCCAGATCACAAGTGTTTATTTTAGTGTAGAGTGTATTACAGTGGGAAACAGCAGCATGCTTTTGGGGTTTTGATAGGTGGGAACATCAGAAGATAGCAGTGTAGACCTCACATCACACAGGGCCAGAGTGACCACAACCGCCTGGCAGTTTCCAAGTGTGAACAACTTACAAGTCACACAAGTGAAGAGGGTTTCTGCAGCCAGACATGAGTGTGTGGTGGCCAGAGACAGTGGGGTTGCACGTGGCCATACACAACACAATTTATAGGACCTCTCTCCACGGCGCTAAGAGACAGCGAGGTCAGCCAGTTTGCCATCCCCATATTGCCTCTCTATCGAAGGGCGTCAGGTCAGCTGCTGGGAGATGAGCCATGCGGAGAAGTGCTGTTCTGTTCTCTCCTTTCCATCTTCTGGGAAAACTCACGTGAAACTTTCATGGTCGGCGAGACGTAGACTATTTAGAGGTCAAGCATATTGTACTCCGTAGTCCTTTATACTCCATAATAAAAGTTTATGAAGAAGAAAGTGCGCTGCTTCCTGTGTGAATTTCTCTCTCTGGTTTTTGTTACAGAGATGAAATCTGGGGCTTTGAAGTGAATCAAGTGATCATTTAACCACCCAAGTTCACGGTAAGTAGCCCAAACCAATATGCACACTTCACATCTTCAGTTGCCACACACGGACCCATGCACAAATAAAAACGGGCACAAAAAATTGGCCTCTTAAATGTCACAATTTGATATTCTTTAAGAAAATCAGTAACTTAACAGCTTTTAAATTATGTGTGTTTTGTTATTTTATTTCTCTTTTAGCTAATGCTGCCTATAAAATCAATGGGTTACTTGTGTTCTTAAAGTAACAACAAAAACTCTAATAATATCTGAAAAGCTTAAAGTTCCAAGTAAGTGGATACATTGGGGTCAGTTCCTCAAGTAAGATACTAATTACTTTTTCATACTTTTGTTTTCTGCCCAAATTAACTAAAAGCAATTTAATTTGGCTCTGGATAAAAGCAATACATTGCTTTTTTTTTTTTCACACAGAGGACATTTGTGTTGAACACACAGTTAAGTTTCATGTCGCTACTTAGTCGTTATCTCAACTTTGGATACTAGGGGAGGGATAGGAAAGAAATTATGATCTCACAAAGTTACATGGCTCAAGGACCAACAGGAAGGCCTGCCGCCCATGTCCTAGGTCCGTGGGGACGTTCCTGTGAGGCCCTCAGAACTGGCGGAAGGGCATAGGGCTGCCCCTGGGCAGAGGGCAGGGGCTGTGCCAGCAGATTGCTGAGCCTGGGAAACACTCATTTGTTACTTGCAGTGTTTACCTATATTTAATTTATAACGTTATATTTTATTTTGTTATGATGTTCAATAAAGACATGTAGTTTTGACCTACATTTGTTCCTATTAACCTGTATTTAGTGGGTGGTACCATGTGCTCTGGGCCAAATGAATGAGTGTTTAGATTCTTAAACCCAGAGTAACATTGCCTGCCATGAAGGAAGAGAAAGACGCTGGGTCCTCTGTTCAAGGTCACCCTGAACTTATCAACTCGCTCCAGTATCACACATCCTCCGACTCCTAGTCCCCTACTGGGTCACAGGGCAGCCTCTCTGACGTCTTCCTTCTAAGTGGCTCCCTGGCTGGGCCCACTGGATGGTGAGGACACAGGCCTGACACCCAGAGCAGGCAGCTTCTCTCAACACCTCTGAGAGCTGCAGTCAACTTCTTAGACCTGGGAACCAAATCATGGTTAGACCTGCTGTTGTCTCTGGGAGGAAAATGGAACTGCCAGGTCAAAGGATTTGGAAAGATCTGATAACAATCAGAAGGCCCCAGGGTCAGGGAAGTTGAGCTGCGAGGCTTAAGAAAAGAAAAGAGATAGGCTGATAGGAAAGTCCACGTCAAAGGGTGCTCAGGTTGGCATGAAGAGCCTGTGTGCACGCGCGTGCCTGTGGGCCTGTGCCTTGGTGCGTGTTTGGAGACGAGGTGCAGGATGCTTCTTGTGGCATAAGAGACATGAAACTGGTCAGAGTGAACTTGCCTTAATTCGAGGTAAAACAGTTTTACTTCACCTTTAAGGTCTGATTATTATGGTTGAGGCTTGGTTTGGATTATTATGGTTGGGATATGGGTTAGTTAGATTATTATGGTTGGGGCTGGATTTAGTTTCAGAATGTATTCTCATACATCAGATTAAGTGGTGACATTTTTCAGTGACAAACTAGCCCAGGACAAAAATGCTAATCTTCTCTCAACCTACAATAAATATCTGCACGCAGGACAGGGAGAAGAAAGGGAAAGAGGGTAAAAGAGAACACAGCAGCTGCCTGCAAGGACAGCCCTGCCCCTGCGGCCCAGAGCGTAACGGCCCACTGGTGCTCTGTGGAGTTACCCACGTCTCAGAGATGCATGTGTGAGAGTAGTTGTTTTCACCACTTGTTGTTCATTCAATTGTTTGACAGTGTCTGTCCAGCACCTTCGATGTGTGAGGGAACGGTCAGGGGTTTGGAGGGTCATCGGTGAGAACAAACTCAGTTCCACATAAATCATTAACACCTCAGACTTACTTCCTGGTGGGGAATGGCTGAATATAGACAATAACTATAAAAATTATATAAGGTCAGATAATTAAGTTTGTAAATTCAGCCTAGAAAAAGTGCTACAGACCTTATTACCAAATATCAACTACAGTCGCCTTCCAGGACTCCCCTTGGGAGTCCTGACACCAAAGCCAGGGCCTCATCCACCCTGTAAAGCAGTTTTAGAACTCTTTTTTTATCCTTTGCATCTATCTATCTATCAATCCATCTATCTATCTATCTGAGATAAGAATAAAAATGACAAACTTGAAAAATTTTTGTAACTCATATCATGACAAAAAGTTTGTATCCCTAATATGTAAAGAACTTATAACAGTATAGCAAAAACATCCCAGTAGAAAAACAGGCTAGAAAGGACTAGATTGTAGTAAAAAATGCAGGTAGTACTTGATCATATTAAAAAGCATTAATTTCCCTGACAATGAGAGAAAAGAAACATCAATCAGAATTTCAGTGGACATCTCCTCTCAGCATCAGACTGGCAAATATCCAAGCCTGACAGCACCTCTGCCACGTACTGGGTGGAGAGAGGCGCTTCCCACGTTGTAGTTGGGAGGCAGAACTGTGCAGCCCCTGCGGTGAGAACTTGGTGTCCGACAATAGTCACGTCAACTTGTCTGACCCTGCAGCCTGGGTATAGGTCTCTGCACTTTGGGCGTTCAGAGCTGCACTCCTCATGGTTCACCTTATGTGTGAACCCTGTCTTGGGGCCCCATCCTCAGAGAGACACAAATGTCACAGCAAATTTTGGAAAGGAATAAGGATTACTTGCCCCCCACCTGGGAGTTAACCAGCCCTCCATGCACAGCAAAAGCCCACCCAAGCCCCACCTAGGCCCAGAGGCCAACCCTGAGTGTGCATTTCTGCTGAGCACAGCAGTGGGTGTCTCACACCCCAGTCAGTGGTGCCTTGCAACCTCAGGGTCCTTCCTGCAATCCTGTCCAGCTACTAAATTCAAATGGCAACACTACCTGCCCAGTAGGTACACCTGCGCCTCAGCCGAGTCAGAGACGATCGCAGTGACCATCTCACAGCACATCCTGAGTACAGAGCTCAGCCAGTGGTCTGGGCAGGTGATAATACACGGTAGCCCAACCACCTGGAGAGCCTACGGCAAGCTCCACCCACTCGGGGTCAGGGTTAAAGGAGAAGGTTATGGTCTGTCCCTGGGAGAGAGCACCTAGAACAGCTGGAAAGTTGCTGGGTTTTTGCTGGGGTTTTTTGTTGTTGTGGGAGACAGAGTCTTACTTGGTAACCCTCGGTAGAGTGCCATGGTGTCTTAGCTCACAGCAACCTCAAACTCTTGGGCTCAAGCAATCCTCTTCCCTCAGCCTCCCAAGTACCTGGGACTAAGGCACCTGCCACACGCCCGGCTACTTTTTAGAGACAAGGTCTCACTCTTGCTCAGGCTGGTTTCGAACTTGCAAGCTCAGGCAATCCATCCACCTCAGCCTTCCTAGTTCTGGGTTTACAGGCATGAGCCACCGCACCCAGCCTAAGGTGCTGTCTTTTGAAATTTTACAGACACCAGCACATAGGACACAGGACACAGGATCGCAAATGACAAGGAAATCATGACACTTTCAGAGGAAACTAACCAAACCCCAATAATGAACCCAAAAGAAAATAAGATCTATGAAATGATAGAGAATTCAGAACAATCCTCTTTTTTTTTTTTTTTTTAATTGTTGGGGATTCATTGGTGGTACAAGAAACCAGGTTACACTGATTGCATTTGTTAGGTTAAGTCCCTCTTACAATCATGTTTTGCCCCCAAAAGTGTGGCACACACCAAGACCCCACCCCCCTCGCATCCTCTTTAAAACATTTAGCAAACTATAAGAATATATGAATAAAAAATTGGATAACCTAGAATAAATGGACAAATTCCTAGAAAACTATGACCTACCAAGAATGAATTATGAAAAAAATATAAAATTTCACCAGACCAGTAGCTAGTAAGAATAAATTAATGGTAAGAAGTGTTAAAGAAAAGCCCAGGACCTGATGGCTTCACTGCTAAATTCTAGCAAACATTTGAAGACCTAACACTGATCCTGCACAAACTCTTCCAAAACAAAAAGGAAAATACTTCAGAGTCTCCTCGTGAGGCCAGCGTTACATTGGTGCCAAAGCCTGACAAAGTCACTGTAAGGAAGGACAACTGACGACCAATATCCCAAAATCCTCAACAAAATTCCTGCCAGCCGAGTTCAGCGATACACTGATGGGAACAGTCTCCGTGATCAAGCGGAATTTACTTCCTAGATACGAAGATGGTTCAGATTACACAAATCTATAAATATCATACACGTCCCTAACAGAATCAAGGACAAAAACCATCCTTTCATTATAAAACCCCAGTGAAGAACGTGTGGAAAGGAACCTCAGCTCAGTAAAGCCACAGATGAAGATCCGCAGCTGACATTGTATTCAATGGTGAAAAACTGAAATGCTTTTCTCTAAAATTTAGTGCAAATCAAAGACATCCACTCTTGCTACTTCTATTTAACAAGGCCAGAAGTCCCTGCCAGAGCAATTAGGCAAGAGAAAGATATAAAAGCCCTCCAAATGGAAAAGAAAGACATGAAATTGTCACTTTTTGTTGATGACATGATCTTACATAGAGAAAACCCTCAAGATTCCTCCAAAAAACTGTTAGAACAAATACAGAAATATAACAAAGTTATAGGATACAAAATCAATACACAGACATCAGTGGCATTTCTATACACTAACAACAATATTCTGAAAAAGAAACCAAGAGGAAAATTCCCACTTAAAATAGCTAAAAGAAGAAAATGAGGTTGGGAGGCTGAGGCAGGTAGACTGCCTGAGCTCAGGGTTTGAGACCGTCCTGAGCAAGAGTGAGACCCCATCTCTGAAAATAGCCGGGCACTGTGGAGGGCACCTGAACTCTCAGCCACTGGGGAGGCCAAGGCAAGAGAATCACTTGAGCCCGAGAGCTTGAGGTTGCTGGGAGCTGTGATGTCATAGCATTCTACTGAGGGCTGCAAAGGGAGACTCTATCTCAAAAAAATGAATAAATAAAAGAAAAAAAGAAAAACAATGAGATAGGAATACATTTATTCAAGGTGAAAATCCTATATCCTGAAAATTATGAAGTATTAAAGAAATAAATTGAAAGCCAATGCTATTTTTTATAAAAAAAGAAGAAAAAATTCTAAAATTTATGTGGAAACATAAAAACACCAGAGTAGCCAAGGCAATAAGAAGCAAAAAGAAGAAAGCAGGGGTACTACGCGGCCTGAGAAAACTTGGGGTACCACGCGGCCTGGTCACACACTCTTCTGCAAAGCTGCATTAATCAAAGCAGTAGGGTACTGGTGTAACAACAGATTGTTAGCATCCGGAAAAGAATAAAGAGCCCAAAAATAAACCATGAGCGTATGATTGATCTTTGCAAAAGGTGCCAAAAGTACACATTGGGAAGAGGAGAATATCTCCACTCAGTTGTGTTGGATAAACTACAAATTTATACATAGAAGAGTGAGACTGGGCCCTTGCCTCACACCCTGCACAATGACCAATCTAAAGCAGATTTAGGACCTCAATGTTAGACTCACAACCGTAAAACTACAGTTAATAGAAGAAAACACAAGGGAAGACTATAAGGCATTGGCCCAGGCAGTGATTTTTTAGATTGGACTGTTAAATTATAGGCAACAAAAGCAGTAATAGACAAATGAATTTATGTCGACATAAAAGGCTCCTGCACAGCAAGGGAAACAGTGGGGTGAGGAGGCAACGTGCTGGCTGAAGGCAATATTTGCAGACCACACATCCTAAGAAGTAATATCCAAAATAGAAAAAGAACTCGAACAACTCTGTCTCAAGGAAAGAGTCGGTAATCTGATTAAAATAGGCAGGAAACCTGAAAAGACATTGGCAACAGAAGGCAGGTAAATGGATGACAGGGGTGTGGAAGGACGCTGATGGTACTCAGGGCTTGGGAATGCCACACATATTGGTCACTCCATTTTGTTGGCAACATTCAGAATCTTCTATTCTGGCTTTTGAGAAGGATACAATAAATTATTCTTAACTATACTTGCCCTATTATGCTATCAGACACCAGAACTTTTTATAAGGATAAAAAAGCTTTTCCAATAAGTAATTCGTTCCATGAAGAAGCTTTATGGAATAGGCTTGTTGGTCCTTGTGAAAAGGGTACATTTGGACACACAGGTGCGTGCACACAGAGAATGCAGGCAGAGGTCCGAGCAATGCTTCTAGAAGCTGAGGAAGGTCTGAGGTTGCCATCAAACCCTCAGAAACCAGGGGAGGGGCTGGAGCAGACTCCCTCAAGTCTGAGATGGAAATAACCTGCCCACACCTCGATCTCAGACTTCTGGCCTTCAAAACCCCAGGCTGTGGTACTTGGAGATACCGAGCAAATGCATACACCCAGACTGAGTGCTCCCCAGGACCCTGCTACATTAAGGTAACACCTGTGTCCTGGAGTCCCCTAGGGCCAGAGCAGAGTCTCCAACCCTAGAGCAGCTGCCTTTTGTGGGAGGTGACTCGGAATGGCCCAGAAGGGGAGTGTGGAAGTGAGACAGGAAGGGGACAGCTGGTCTAGGGGCATTATCAACTGTGCTGCCTCTAGACAGCCAGCTCTCAGTCCTGCCAGGAACCGAAAGACAAAGCACCGTCCACAGAGTGTTCACAGCCAGAGATTGAGGGCACTGGGACGACAGTCCACCCACATGCCGGCCTCTCTTGATCAGGCAGACTTGTGGGTTTCTGTAGACAGCAAAGGTGACAGTCAGCGTGTGGGCAATACACTCACAGGAGTGACTGCTTCTTCCATCAACATGCAGGACAATGCAAGAAGGCCGTGGCAGCAGAGTCCCTGCCCAGTTCTACCCCTCCCCTGAGTGACAGTGGGGCAGGTACAGTAACTTGGCACACTCAGGGCATCAGTGCACGTCTTCATTACCTGTTCACACTCAGCGCATCAGTGCATGTCCTTATTACCTGTTCACACACGGGGCGTCAGTGCACGTCCTCATTACCTGGGCACACTCAGGGCATCAGTGCACGTCCTCATTACCTGTTCACACTCAGGGCGTCAGTGCACGTCCTGATTACCTGTTCACACATGGGGCATCAGTGCACGTCCTCATTACCTGGGCACACTCAGGGCGTCAGTGCACGTCCTGATTACCTGGGCACACATGGGGCATCAGTGCACGTCCTCATTACCTGTTCACACTCAGGGCGTCAGTGTATACATGTGGTGTAACGGACAGCTGGTGTGTGCGTGCGTGTGTATTGTGCTGAGCATCAGATTGTGGCATGGCTGCCTGTACCCCACACTTTATCTGCAAAAGAGCAGCTGAGCCCGGGCACATGGATGCTGTATGTTTTCTCAACGTGGGTTTCTGCTTTTGTTTGTCAGCGCTCAAAATTTTTCTTTACAAGTAACCACCAGGATCCCAGAGAAATGCAGGAAGCAGCTAAGAAGTCGAGTAGTAATGACATGCTGGCCAGT
>CAUYRH010069795.1:0-90956 GCA_963574655.1 Perodicticus potto | reverse complement strand
ATATAGTGATTAAGAAAATGCTATGAAGGCTATCTCTCACAGTACGATCAAAATGTTTCTGATTGTATATGAAGCACATTCTGCCCTATGATTGCACCAATGTACACAATTATGATTTAATAAAATTATTATTAAAAAAATGAGGGCAAAAGACATGAAGAGAAGCTTTTCAAAAGATAGACAAATGGCCTACAATCACATGAAAACATGCTCAACATCCTTAATCATCTGGGAAAGGCAAATTGAAACCACAATGAGATCTCACCTTACCCCTATCAGTACAAGTATTATTAAAACGTCAATAAATAATAGATGCTGTCATGGAAACATAAAGAAAAGTAAGCTTATACACTGTTGGTGGGACTGCAAATTAGTACAACCTTTATGGAAAACAGTACGGAGATTCCTCAAAGAAATAAAAATAAGACTTACCATTCAACTCAGCATTCTCAAGGGAAAAGAAGCCATTGTGTCAAAATGACATCTGCACTCAAATGTTTATTACAGCACAAATCACAATCACAAAGACGTAGAATCAACCTAAGTGTCCATCAGTTCATGAGTGGATTAACAAAATGTGATGTTTACCAAGGAGTACTACTCAGCCATTAAAAGAAATGAATGAATGTCCTTTGCAGCAATAGGGATGGAACTGGAGACCACTATCCTAAGTGAAGTGTCTCAGGGATGGAAAGACAAACACCACACATACTCTGTAATACTTTGGAACTAATTGATGGGCATACATGGGCACCAAGAGAAGTAAAAGTCATTAGAAATCAAAAAGAGGAGAGGGGAGGGATAAAAACCTACCTAACAGGTACAATGAATACTGTTCTGGTGATGGGGACTCTAAAGACCCTGACTTAAGCATTATACAAGGTATCCTTGCAACAAAGCCATGTGTACCCCCTTAACATTTTCAAATTTTCAAAAAGACTCATTTCAGCAATATGAATATCAAACAAAATGCGTATCAGATTTAAGGTAATTGCATTAATAGGAATAAAGAAAAGCTTCATTTTAGTAGAAGGAATAATAAAGATATAACTTATTAATTGTCCACACCTCACATTAATCAGTACTTTTAATAAATAAAGATTAATGCCCAACTGAATAAAATTTAAGTGAAAGTGATTAGTTAGTTACTATATATACATATGTATGTACATATTTACTCATTCATTCTTAAATGTTATTACAAAACCGTTAACCTAAACTTAGACAACTATCTATACTTAAAGTAACTCTTCTTTCAACTTTGCACCTCTGCACTTTGTGAATTACAAAAAAGGGCCTTTCTCTTTAATAAATTCATCTCTCTGGGCCAACTCAGACTTCAGGGTTTGAAACAGATCTGCATGGCTATTGTAGAAAAATAGACACTGCAGCAAAGCTTAAGTACCAATTCTTTATTAAACAATTCAAACCCAGGGTGGTGAAAGTGAAGGAAGGCGTAGATGAAGCAAGAAAGAATGGGAAACAGACTCGAAGTGTTGCATTTCCAATATTGCTTCTTCAAAGACATATAGCTATTCATTCATCTAAAAAAGGCTATGAAGAAATATTAAGCCTTAAGTCCTCTCTGGAGGAGTGGGGGAGTGGAGAAGGAATTTTTTCCTGGTTCCCCTGTCTTCTGTCCTCAGTGGTCAAAGTTCATTGCAGGAGGAGCTAAAAGATTCACATTTCTGGTCAGTATCCCTGTTCCTTCTAGAATCTATGTCTGTTTCAAGTTGCTTCAGAGGGTAGAAAGGATGAGAGGAACCAAAGATGGCCTCATGACCAAACTGCATGGACCACAAAAACTAAGTCTTACAGAAAATGTCTGGGCAGGGCAAGTGGTCAAGGTTCAGACACAAGGTAAGCTGAGATGATCTGAGGCACCATATAGAAATATCTGCCTAAAAGCCCTGGACTCACCAAACAGCTCTGAGTCCTTGCGTAAATCACTCAATATTGTTGAAATGCTTAAGAGTCATGTTGGACTGTGTATTAGTCAGGATTCTCCAGAGAAACAAAGCCAATGGGACATATATAGACACATAAACAAGAAGTGATATCTATTGTGGAAGTTGGCTCACATGATTATCCCAGGCCAAAGGCCTGAGATAGTGGGCAGGTATCTGGAGAAGTGACACTGAGATAAGTCCTGGAATGTGAAAGCCACAGAACCAGGAGCTCCAATGTTGGAAGGCAAGAGGCAATGATTGCCTCAGGTCAAGAAGAGAGAACAAGTTGTCTCTTCCTCCACTTTTTGTTCTATTGCGCCCTACATAAATTGAATGATACCTACCCACACTGGTTATCTTTACTCAGTGTACTGTTTTAAATGCTAATGTGTTCTAGAAACACCCACACAAATACACCCAAAAATAATGTTTTACCAACTATCTGGGTAACCCGTAACTCAGCCAAGTTGACACATACAATTAACCATTGCAGATCTCTGAGGTACCTGGAAATTGAACTATTACTGAAATGTTTTTTACCCATGTCCAGCAACCTTTATCTTAGTCACTATCAGAAAACATAAAATTCCTCCTAAGATTCAAAGGAAAGACAGGATGGTGTTCCATTGCATATGAGTAACATGATTAACTGAATCAATATGGTTCTTACAATATGGTACTCAGAGTCTATATCTTAAATTCAATAACTGATACTTGCAGTCACCCTTACTTGATCTCCTAGGCAAAAGTAAATAACTGCTTTCACAAAGTGTTTTTATTTCTACTCAAAAATTATTGTGATTAAAGGTGAGTTTTTGTGGACTTGATTTTCTTACCACGAATTAAGGATGTAGCATACAAACAGTTATTCTTTAAAATTCTATAGGAAGGAAGGACAATATTGTGCTTTGTAGTTAGGGTACTAAACCAAACTGTATGTCCTAAAACAGGTCAGTTTTATCTTATAACTACAATTATTATGGTTGGTAAAATTGTGATTGCTGAGAGTAATGTTATAAAATTGATATCTTATCATTTAGATGTACATGATCTTATATTTCTTTTTCTCCTAATATTTTAAAATAATCTTCAAAATATGAATCATTTGATTTCAAAAATAAAACACAAGAAATCTTTAGGTTTTAGATTTCTAGCTTTGCTAGTCTATATTTAGTGACTGGTTTAAGTCGTCCTTATATAACAATGCAAATTGCCAACATTAAGCAAAACTTCTAAAAACGATTATGCCTGGTCCCCCTAGGTCTCCATTTATTTTTATGTCTAAGTTGTCAACCAATTTTTATTACTTGTATTTTTCACAAAATGTTTGTTCTAATGTGCTAACACTTTCTATTCTATTCTTTCAATTAGTTTCGGTATTTAAATAGTTTTTATTATTCTTAGTCTTTAAAATTCCAAATTTTAAACTCTGCTTTCTCAGATAACTCTGAAAAAGTGATGACCTTAAAAATGTACTTGAATTCCTAATGATGAGATAACAGGAATCCAATATTTTATAAATCTTCCTAATTTCCACAGAAATTGATATATTATTTCTTCCTAGAATATGCTTTAATTTTTTTCCTTTTTCTTTGTCTTTATTATTCAGAATTGTGTTACATATTTTCTTTTATTTGCTAACTCTTCGCATTCTTTTCCATGGCTTTAGGCCATAGATTTCCCTAGAGACCTATCAGCACTTCTCTGTCCTCACCTAATTTCTATCACTGATTTCTCTTTTACTTTGATGTTCTATGATCTCAATTTATTCAATTCAATTTATTTCGATGCCCACAAGAAAAAAGCTGTAAAAATGATAACAGCTTGCATAAACTTTTCAAAGCATTACATATAAATACCTGCCAATCTTCAAAGGAGTTGCCATAGAAGAGTTTTATTTTGGTTCAAGCATTTCACTATTATGTAATGTACTTTTCTTCTGAAATTTTCCTGAAAATCAACTTATTTTTCTTATAGTTGCAACCAAAATTTGTGTTACTCAGGTTGATCAATGTCTTTGCTTTCCAATAATTAGCAGTATATGACTTTTTAATGGCTATTATTACATCATAAATGTAGCCACTTAAGGATTGCCATAAATTTTTTAATACACCTTTTATCATAAGTGTTCCCTCTTCATGAATTCAGGCGGACCCAGTGAAAAACACCCTGTCAGATGCCAGCTAAGCAGTAAGAAACTGGCAGCTTTCATTCCTTCTCTCTTTCTGCACACATTTTTGAACTTAGTTGCTATATAAAATGCCCAGCTATTGTGATCCCGCCCTGCTGTGAGGATGCCCAGACTACCCACATGAAGTAAACATGTAGAGAGAAGGACAGAGGGCCAGACAACCCCAGCTATCCCATCCAGCCCCCAGCTTTTGAGGTAACCTACCTGGGGCCACAGACCTTATGAAGAAGAGATAGTCCTTTCCTACTGTGCTTCAACAGACAGTATCACAAGATGTAATAATAAATTTTTACTTTAAGCCACTAAGTTTGCGAGTAGCTTATTACACAGCAATAGATAACTGAAAACTAAAATTGGTAATTTATCTTATTTTTGGAAAATTATTTTCAGTTTTATACTCTTCTAATGATTCCAGGTTAAATGTATTTATATGTAAATCTAGATGAATATATGATTTCTTTGATATAAATTTCTATAAATAAAAATGCTAAGATGAAGAATATAAATACATAAGGTTCTTGATATGTACTGCTAAATTTCATTCTGGGAATATTATGACAAATGATACTCCTTCCAGAAATATAAAGGATGTCTATATACTCACATTTTCTCCAACATGGATATTTAATATTTTAAATAGTTGTCAACATGGTGGCCAAAAGTGGAAGTTTGCATTATTTGCATGAGACAGGGTGAATCTACTGCTTTCAGATGATCATCCAACCTTTATTTCTCCTCCTTTGTGAAGTGCCTAATAAAATCAGAAGAAACTATTTTTGAATCAACTTAAAATTCTTATTTAACTCTTTAGTATTTGAATCCAGAACACTATCAAAATTAGAAGTAGTCTGGAACATAAAATTTATCAGTTTTAATGTTGTTTCTTTTAAAAATATAGGACTAGACGGCTTGGTGCCTGTGGCTCAACTGGCTAAGGCGCCAGCCACATACACCTAGTGGGTGTATCCAGCCCAGGCCTGCCAAACAACAATGACGGCTGCAACCAAACAATGGCCGGGTGTTGTGGTGGGCGCCTGTAGTCCCAGCTACTTGGGAGGCGGAGGCAAGAGAATCACTTGAGCCCTGGAGTTGGAGGTTGCTGTGAGCTGTGATGCCACAGCTTTCTATCCAGGGCAATAGCTTGAGGCTCTGTCTCAAAAAAAAAAAAAAAAAAAATATATAGGACTAGAAAACTTAACTTTGATACATTTTTAAATTAGGCTAATATGACACATTAAACATGTAATATGTATATGTATGAATACACTAAAAAACAAAATTGTTTTACAACCATACTCAGTAAGATAATTTAAAGAGGTTTATTCTGAGTCAAATTTGAAGACTATGATCCAGAGCTGCACCCATGAAACCTTGAGCAAGTGGACTCAAAGTGGTGAGGTTACAGTTTGGTTTTATACATTTTAGGGAGACAGGAATTACAGGTGACATTATAAATCAATATGTGGAAAACATACATTGATTTCACCCCCAAAAGTGGGACATCTGGAAGGGGGGCAGGGCTTACAGGTGAAAGGTAGGTTTAAAGATCCTTTAGCTGACAACTGGCTGAAAGAGTTAGGCTTTGTGTAAAAGATCAAGAGTTGGTGAAAAGCAATGCCTAAAATAAAGGGTCTGTTAATTAGAGACAAGCACCAGACAGACTCAGTGGTTTGTCAAGTACATTAAGGACCTGCAGGTAGGACTTGCATAGCCTTAGGGCTGTTAGTGAGTCACAAGGACACCTCTAAAAAGAGAAGGGGGCAGGATGAGGCCTTTCTTATCTCCTTTCTCAGGGCTTGCAACTCAATTTTAGGGATCCCCCTGGCCATTAGGGGGTCCAGTCAGTCAGGCACTTGGGCGAGCCTTAAGATTTAATTTTAGTTCACCAACCTAATGTTAAGAAGAAACTTCTTTTCATTGAGAAAATCCCATTTAACATAGTCAAGTTGAGGAGACAGCCTAATCTTAAAGTTGGCACTTGAATATTTTTTTCTCCATTTTCTTTTACTCACATTTTTATTTTAAACATGTTTATCTTCATGGAGAATACATATCAGCTATCCAAAGGCATGTACGTATAATGTCTAGGTATAGTCATCTAATAATGATAACATGTTTACCTACCGTAATGGGTAAAACAGACCCCCTAAGATGTATATCCCTCTGGAACCTGTGACTGTGACCTTGTTTGGAAAAAGGTTCTTTGCAGATGTAATTAAGTTAAGAATTCTGAGATGGGATAGATCATTGTGCTTTAGGATTGACTTTCAATCCAATGAGAAATACCCTTAGAGACAGAGGAGAACAGATGGGAAGGCTTCCTGAAGACAGAGGCAGAGGCAGGAAAGAGCTAGAAGAGAAATGTGGAAAGGATTGTCCTTTAGATACTCCAGAAGGCCAGGTTAGAAGGGTACAGGTGAAACTTACTAAATGTAGAATACCAATGTCTACATATAGTGATTATGAAAATGCCATGAAGGCTGTGTTAAACAGTTCGATGAAAATATTTCAGACTGTATATGAAGTCAGGACATTGTGCCCCATGATTGCACTAATGTACACAATTATGATTTAATAAAAATTAAAAAATTAAATTAAATTAAAGATGTACACCAAATTAGCCAAGCTGGACAAGGCTTCATTCATTTTTGTACTTGATGTACATTTAGGGCCCAGTAAGAAATATCTGCATCATGTTTTACGGGGGTACACTCACTCTTCTGACAGGCAATCTACGTGAATGATCTGTTTCCACAGAAGAACTAAAGTCTTACGTGATGAAGGTGCTCAGACCTGGGAAGAGGCCCTTTGCTCAGAATCAGCGTTTGTTTTTATGTCACAGACTAAGTGTGCACAAGAGTCAGACAAGGATTCCCACCCAGGGATCACCACTTTCTGCAGGGTGTTTCCGAGCAAGCGCTCAGCCTCTGACTCTCCCCATGTACAAAAAGAAGATACTGATCCTTTGCAAGACTGTCATGAATATTGCTTGAAACTGGCTTAGACAACATCTAGGACTAAAAGAGAAACTTGAAACCGTGATTCTCGACAAACGTTAACTATTAAAACCATTATTTATTATGACGGTGAATACAAAATATGAAATGTTTTCATTGTAAACATAACATATTTAATCTGAGTATTAAGTTACTATCTTCAGGAGAGATTCAGTGAAAATAAATAATGGTGATAGCGTCTAATGAAGACCAAACAGTTTGTAATCCCATAAACGATATGTGTCTGGTAAGCAGTTCCAGAAGATTCCGACCTAAAAATAACAAATAGGAACTAACTAACGCTTGGCCAGATTTTATCCACAGTTTCTATGAAACTAAAATTCCATCAAAATCAAAAATGAAAAACCACAAAGACTTCATTATTGCTACAAACCTAGTTAAAAATAGAAAGTTCAAAGGATGAAAAAAACCACCCATCTTCCTACCCTGGGGGAAAACCTGAGAAGAAGGGGATAAAGAAACAGCAGTTTGCGGCAGTTCCTTGGCTTCTCTTCCCATCACTAAAGCCCTTCTTCTGTTATCTCCTTTAAGACTCTGCTTCCTCACAAGGGTTTCTCTCCAGCCGCCTTGTTTCGCCTAAGTATTGTCTGTGCTTCTATGAGCAGGCAACTCTTCAGTGGTTACTGCAGTTTAGATGCTGTAACCCCAAGCACAATTCCCAAAAAATATCCCTCTTGCTTTTTTTTTCCCTTTAACTAGAAAATACTGAGTCCTCCAACGCAGGAGTTTACAATTTTCCTAAGCTTCTCAGTAGCCCTGGGATGGCCTGGCAGGCTCTAGCTGGACTTCTGGGCCTACCTACCCACCCATGACCCCTTCCCCAGTTCAGTCACCCATTTCCACTATTTTCCAAGCATTTACAACTTGCTTTCTTATCAACACATTCAGTAACGGAAAGCCTAGGTGTTCTAGCCTCAGTTTTTCTCTTGATTACCCAAAGTGCCTGCCCACTCAAGGTAATGACTTTGGAAGGACAATTGGTGGCACCTTATCAATCTTGTCACACATCAGCCTTCCGCCAACTCTTACATCTTCCTTCTTCCATCCTGCCTTTCTTGGTGTCGTATGACAAACACATCTGTGGTTAAATCATGATGTGACACGTTTCATTTCATTTTAAAGCACCACACGAAGTTGTTCCCACCTTGCTGGAGCCTCTCATCTTTCCTCTGTGTTTTCCAACTCATCCTTTCTCTCAAACTATTCTTTGCACACTCAAAATTCAGCCAAACAAACCAATCTAAACTTGATTCCTCTCAACTTCCACAAAGGCATTCTCCACTTTGGAAATAACCCTGTGTGTCCGCTGTGACCTTCGAATGTCTTCAAGTAGAGGGGTGCTCACAGCTCCCGCTGGGGCCACCATACCATCAAGATATCAAGAGACAGACAGTCTCGCAGGAGCACCGGCTGTGCCTAAGGGCAGTGCACGCAGCTGGCTTCCCTCCTTTTAAAGCACCTTTAAAGACCTGCCTCTCTTTAGCTTAAGGAACTTTAAAGCCACCCAAAATAATCCAATCAGGGAATCTATCTGTGGACTTACAGACGCCAAATACAAGGTGCCTTTTGGTGCACACACAGAGGTTCAGAAAGCTACGGAAATTCTCAGTGCATCTTCCTGGTGCTACAACATTTACCTGAAAAGTGGCGAGAAGGAAGCCAAGTGGTGAGAAGGAAGCCAAGCCAAAAATGCACATATTGCAACTAAAGCAGGATTCATATGAATTAACTTGAATCTGATACTTCCACCGGGGCAGTCGGTTTGGGTTTTGTCCCCAGAATATGGAAGGGGTTTCTTCTCTGATATTAGACGTGCTACAGGAGACATTTTAGATAAATACGACATGGCTGTAGTACCTCCTTTCTGTATCCTGTGTCTCCCGCCTGAGCCGCCCTAGACGATGCAGGTTTTACTAGTATACTTATTTGTGTCTGAGCCCCATCGCCCTCCCTGGGCAGCACACCTAGGAAGGCAAAAAACCTCTCCCCCCTTTACTGTGTGAAAATAGGTGGCTGTCAGTAAACAGAACAGAAGGGGGGAATTCCGAGGATTTAGGAGAGGTGTACTAGGCCTGTTCAGGGTTGGCAGAGCACATTGGGAGATAAGAAGCCCAGGGGTACAGACTTGGCCCTTGCTACTAAAAAGAGGCCATGAGGAACAGGAGACAACCAGAGCCCCAACAAACAAACTCACTCAGTGATCTGAACATCAACTCAAGTACATAGGATTGGAGGAGCCAGACAGGTGGCTAGCTGGGCAAAGAAAAGGCCTGCCTGCTGACAAGCGCAGCCCAGATATTCTACCTACTAACCTAAAATCTCAACATTGCCTTACGAAAGACCCACTCTAAAAATGATTCTGTTTCAATGTACCTACCTATAAATGGGGATGACATTAACATATCTATTTCAAAGGATTATTCTAATGAGCAAATGAAATCGTGCATGGAAAGGGTTCAGCACAGGACAAAGTAAGACCTCCATAAACTAACTCGATAATAACTACTATTATTTAATCTCCAAGGAGGTGCCTGATGACTAGGCAGACATTAGATCTTGGCTGTCAGTCACCAGACCTACAGACAGTCTCCTCCTCTGGGCCTAAAAAGACAAAAACGTACCATGATGTTGTAGGCCAACGGTCCCCAAAAGACCCAAGTCTGTCTTGGCCTGTCTCAGCCTTGGTCCCTGGCATGCCCCCCCGCCTTGGATTAATTCTGAGATCAGGTTTCTGAATAGAACAAGGAAGTTCTGCGAGTCCCACAGCTAAACAATGGTTAAAACTCACTCAAGCAGAGTTTCCCAAGCTACTGAGTCACCCAAGCCAAGTTAGTCCTCGTGCCAACTGCCATGCAACAACCCCACTGAGCCGCCACGCAGTAGCCCCCTTAGCCAACTACCTGACTGTAACTCCGCCCTGTAACTGGCCATGTTCTGCTTTTGTACATGCTTTCTTTGCCACATCAGCACAAAAGGGGTACAAAAATCAGATTGTACTGCACTTAGGGGCCGTTTGCCCTTTGGGGCAGCGGTCCACCTGTGCAGGTGTAATAAATCATCACCACCTGATTTGAGCCAAAAGTGAGGTTCGTGTATTCTTATGGGTGGCGTACGTTACAACATTTGGAGGCCCCCAGCGAGATTTTACCACCACCCCCCAACCCCACCAATGCCCACCACCAGCCAACAGCTTCAGGAGAATGCCTCAGAGAGACACTTCTCTGCCCTGGAGCCCTCGGACGTGTGGAGCCGGGGCATAGGTCCCAAAACTTCCAAGCCTAAAGTGGGGTCCGTGTTTCCTTATGGGTGGCAAGAGTTGCAATAGTGATGGCACTAAATAACGCGGCCCCAGCACCTGCCAACCAAGGAAACACTAAACTCACAACAGACACCATTGGCCAAATCGTCTCTGTTCCAAAAGGTACCATTTACTTACGTACATTTTCTCTCAGCTGTTACACACTGATAATAAAAGTTATACAACAAAACGAAACAAACAAAAAAAAGTTATACAACACCTGCATTGCCTTAACAACAGAGTTATCACTACAACTTCAAAAAAGTATCCTCGCCACACTTAATAGATAATCCGCATTCCAGCATTCCTTCAGAGACACTCCCATACCCAATAATAAAATCATTTAACCAAGCAGAGAAACGACCCAACACACTCAAACCTCAAAAATTTCCCAAGCACCATCTACACGGAGCGACAAGCTTAGAATGTGAAGATAGACTAGGGCGCTGTGTGTAAGTGGCATATTTGGGTCCTTCACTACTGCATTTTGTTGAGTTTTTCTTTGACCAAATGAAAGTGTAATACGTAAGAGAATGACTATACATGAACAGTATGGTTTTAGGCAAAAGAATTTTTTCAGATAGCTATGTGACGGATGTTCTCTTGAAGACAACATATAAACTGCTCTCTTGAACAAGAAGATGTGGACATACACTGGCATCGTGCCTCATTCTTCCAAAAAGAAACAAAAAGGGACACTGTACAACAGGGCAGGGCCTGGGCTGCCGGGGAAGGTAGGGCACAAAGATCATTATTCTCCATTTACACAGTGTGATTTGTGAGTGGATTTCAATAAACTCATTATCCCACAAGTTTACAGACTTCATTTTTCTGCTATCCTACCCCACTGTGACATACTAAAGCAATTCTTTAGACTATTTTGGAAAAACAGCATTTTTAAACTGCAGATTTCATTATGCACCCTTAGAACCAACCCCCAACCCCATTTTTATGGTATCGCAATAGAGATGATGATTTTTGGTGGACTTAACTACTTTCTTACTTTTTCTGTTCTAATTTAAGTTCTGTTTTCTGTTCGACTTTTAAGAAACTGACTTACTACCGCCATCCCACCACCTTAAATCCATATGATAAGATTTTTCAAATCATATTTATATTCCTTATCTCACTAGACCCATACTGAGGAAATAAGCTGTGTAAATAATTACCTCCAATTTACAGATGAGGAAACGAAGGTCCAAGGTTAAGTGACTTATCCAAGCAATAGAATCAAAGCTGGCATCTCAGTCTCCTAAGTTCAGGTCAACCTTCTTTCTATAGATCTTAAATAATTTCTGGATATTTCTTTTAAACCAATAGTTCTAGGCCAGACACAGTGGCTCACGCCTGTAATCCCAGCACTCTGGAAGGCCGAGGCAGGTGGATTGCCTGAGCTCATGGGTTCAAGACCAGCCTGAGCAAGAGCAAGAAAGACTCCATCTCTAAAAATAGCTGGCTGTTGTGGAGGGCGACTGTAACCCCAGCCACTGGGAAGGCTGAGGCAAAAGGATCCCTTGAGCCCAAGAGTTTGCATAGCACTCTACTGAGGGTGACAAAGTCAGACAAAAAATAATAAAATAAATGAATAAATAAACCTATAATTCTACCACACTAGACTTGGCTCAATAGGAAATAAAAATTTCCTTTTCACCATATCCTTTATAATTTTTGTTTCTACTTATCATTCTCTCACCTTAAAAAAATATTATTCTTATAAATAGATACCTAACTATTTCAACTGCTGATATATTATATAGTTACACATGATATTATTGTAAAAATCCGTAAGTGACTTTGAGGAATGTATGCACCCATAGTTAAAATATTATTTTTATTATTGTGGACTATTACACTGATCAGAAAGCATGAAGATACATCTCAATCTTTCGTTCCAAAAACTAAGTACAAACTAAAAGCAACTCATTAATGTAAAATGCTGCGCTGTTCATCGGGACCACTAATACGCACACCCTTCAGGGATCTGTGCAGAGTGAGCAGCTGCCCGCTGCGACTCTGAACAGCAAAGACTTCTCCTTAGCAACCGGAACTGAGGGAGTCCAACTGTGTCAACTTGTCCAACTTTGTCCGGCTACAGCACTTCCTACGCTTTAGAAGGCATGTTGTCTGTAATTACTTTATTGCTGCAAACAAGAGAGACTTTCATAAGAGTGACACTCACAATTCATGCCAGGCTTTAATTAAGATGGCAGATAATTAGCTGAAGATGAGGTCACAGTTCAATTTTAAGAAGTACCTAATATGTATGTGCTTTTCACCTCTTTTTGCCAGGTACTTTTGACTTACTTCAAAAGTTCTTATCTTCAGTTCCTCAACTACTAAATACTTTAGGGGCTATAATTTTTATGTAATCCATCTACTCTAAGACCATCCATCGTAAGACCGCTATCTAATTTTAGAAATGTTAAAACATAAAAACTGTGAAACTTGGACTCAAGGAGTCATAGTGTATCTTTCTATTTTATGTTTTAATCGGTTACATTGAACAATGACATCATAGGGAGTGTGTGACATATCAATTAAAGAAAAGCATAATGTCTAACCTCAAAGAGCTAATAACTTT
This sequence comes from Perodicticus potto, assembly GCA_963574655.1. NCBI lineage: Eukaryota > Metazoa > Chordata > Mammalia > Primates > Lorisidae > Perodicticus > Perodicticus potto. The sequence goes on along the minus strand of CAUYRH010069795.1, from coordinate 77,920 downwards.
TTGTTTTTAGACAGAGCCTCAAGCTGTCGCCCTGGGTAGAGTGCTGTGGCATCACAGCTTGCAGCAACCTCCAACTCCTGGGATCCAGCGAGTCTTCTGCCTCCACCTCCCAAGCAGCTGGGACTATAGGCGCCAGCCACAACGCCCGCCACAACGCCCAGCCAGCTTTTGGTTGCAGCCGTCATTGTTGTTTGGTGGGCCCGGGCTGGATTCGAACCCGTCAGCTCAGGTGTATGTGGCTGGCCCCTTAGCAGCTTGAGCCACAGGCGCTGAGCCAGAAAGAGCTAATAACTTAACGAAACAACCAGCATACACCACACTCCCTCAAGTGATTTTCTTACCTTTGAATGCCATAAAACCCTAACTCCCAGAAAACCCTGCTTTGGAAATAGATCTCTGTTGTCCTTGTTATAAACAGTGAAAAAAAGAGATCAGTTCTCTCTAGCTTAGCTCTGCATTCCTACCGCACGCACGTATAGGGCCTGAAGTCTTCAACCCACCCAGTCCCTTGGGTTTGTTTCTGGCAGAGGCCCCAAGCCTACAGCAAGACAATAAGCCTGAAACAAGACAATGAGCTGATGGGCTGATGGTGGCTACCAGCAGCAGCTGTTTGTTTATAGAAGCCATCTGAGAATCTCAGAAATGCTGGGACAGGGGAATTGTGGGCAATATTGCAGCCAGGGCTCGCCAGATAATGAGCAAGACAGTTCTAGTCTGTATTTGCTGGCTGAAAACTCATGAGAAGAAATGTACAACTGAGAAATGAACTGGTGTGTACTGTTGCTGTTTTTAACGCATGCTCGGAACTTTTTAAGGACAGAAAGCTCTCTATAATTTAAGACTGACATTCGGTTCAGATGCCTTGCGGCGTAAGGAACCAGCCTGTTGTGATTCAAGGTCAAGTCTTATGGTAAATGAAGGAAAGTCTGTGCACTGTCTTCAGCCCCTACATTCCCCTACCCTACCCTGATACCTTTCCAGTAGCGTTTATCACCATCTGACCCCACGCCCTATTTTGCTCATCAGTCCATCTCACACACACACACACACACACACACACACGCCCCTCCATTAGAATCGAAGTACGATGAAAACATGAATGTTCGCTTATTTTGTTCACTGCTGAACAGACAGATTTGGGTGTGGTACGTGGAAAGCACTTAGTCCTGCATAAACAGAGGAACGGGAGGAAAAGTCCAGTAAGGTCCTCCGATAGCGGCCTTCCTAAGAGGGGGCATACGTATCTCGTGATAGAACAGCACCTGATAAGCACGGCACTATTTTTATTATTACTTTTAGATGAAAACAAATACAAATCTAAAGTAAAAAGTAGACTCCAATGAAATTTTGGCTGGTGACAGGCAGAATGGGGCCTCAGAGTCATCAGTCTTCCAGGGAGCAGGGCAGGCGTTTAGGAGAGGGTAGAGGCTTCCTCTCTTCTTCCTGCAGGAGTAACTTTATAAGAATACATGGCAAGCACTCTGATGTTTCTATTACAAATAGAAACAACAGCGTCCTTTTAAAAAAATCTATCTGAAAAGAAATATCTTCCCTTTACACATTTCAAGGTTAAAAAAATTTTTCCCTAAAGCTAATCTGAATCATGTAATCAAAGACTAAAATTAAGCTTTGCAGAAGTTTACTTCCTACAAGTATGAAAGCAAACTCAGCGAGGGGGAAAGGAGAAGCTCACCGAGAGTGCCCGAACTCAAACCTGAAAGAACCAGGTGGCTTCTGAGAACCACAAAGTCAGCACTTGTCACACAGAAGAGCTTTCGCTTCCCTCTTTACTTCCCACTATGCGTCTTAAACACGTCAGTGCTCAGAGCTTCGGTTTCACACTGAGACAGGTTTCCTTAATGTTCCTCCATGATCCAGGGGTGTTCACACTCACAGTGATTGGTAAAATCTCAAGTACTACGTACAGTTAAGTAGAATCTTAGTAAGTTGGCAAGAAAGACTTTTTCACACATTTCCCAAACTCATCAGTCTACACTTCATTGGTACCCATCTTATCATGTGATTATAAGCAGTTTGAAAGGGAGGTAACTCAAAGATTTATAATTAAATATTCATCTAGCATAACAAAAGTCTGCTTTTGGCCATCTGCGGGTAGCTCATGCCTATAATCCTAGCACTTTGGGAGGTCAAGTTCAAGACCAGCCTGAGCCAGAGTAAGGGTGAGATCTCATCTCTAAAAACAGCCGGGTATTGTGGCAGGCGCCTGTAATCCCAGTTACTCGGGAGGCTGAGGCAAGAGAATCACTTAAACCCAAGAGTTTGGGGTTGCTGTGAGCTGTGACACAGTGACAAGGAGGACAAAATGAGACTCTGTCTCAAAAAAAAAAGTATGCTTTCTATTGGACTTAAAAATATATAGACTTTGGATTATTAGGCACACATAACTAGGCAGAAGTCAGAAGCGCAGGGCTGCAGTCTCCGTTCTACTGGCATTAATTTACTATGTGACCCTACCGACAACATAGTAGGTGACAATGTACCGGGTGACAACTTCTCTGGGCCTAAGGAGATGGGACCTTTTGAAAGGGCTATCACCAGCAGAACACCTGGCATTTAATAAGCACTCAGTAATTCAACCAAGAAAGCTTTATAAGTACTAGGATCTGTTGCTTCAAATTATAAAACACAAGAACCAGCGTCTGTTGTTCTAACGTGGAAGCAGAGAGAAAGGAACTCTTTACACACTGTTGGTGGGACTGCAAACTTTTACAACCTCCACGGAAAACAGTACAGAGATACCTCAAAGAAATAAAAACAGACCTACCATTTGATCCAGCAATCCCATTACTGGGTACATACTCAAAGGGAAAAAAAGACCTTTTATAGAAAAGACAATTGCACTCAAAAGTTTACAGCAACACAATTCACTATTGCGAAGACGTGGGAAAAAAACAACCCAGTGTTCACTAATACACGAGTGGATTAATAAAATGTGGGGTATGTACACTGTGGAGTACAACTCAGCCATAAAAAATGGAGATCTAACATCTTTTACAACAACCTGGATGGAACAGGAGACCATTCTTCAAAGTGAAGTATCACAAGAATGAAAAAACAAGCACCCCAAGTACTCAATACTAAATTAGAACGAATCAATCAACACTTCTGCATCCAAGTGGAAAACCCAACAGAAAGCAAACAGGTGGTAGGAGGTAGGAGGGCTGGGTGAGCTCACATCTGGAGGGTGCCATGCACAGGACTATGGTCAAGGGCACACTTGTAACTGTGACTCGACTGGAACAAAAGCGAATTATGCAACCAAAGGTGTGTAACCCCTTAACATTCTGAAATTAAAAAATGAAATAAAATCAAATAACAATGCAAGAACGTGAAAGCAATTCAAATGTATTACCACGACCACCCAGAGTTCTCACATCAGGAACCTTGGCTATCCAGAACACGGAAAGAAGCAGAACCTCCCTGCTCCTGCACCACATTCCTGCAGAAAAATCAAATGCAATCACTGAATGAGACAGTATGGCCATTTCAGCCCAGGGCCACCCGCCTTTCCAAGTTTCCAAGGAAATGAAGGAAGACGCTGACAGCCGTTCAGTTGGGCAGTGAGTCCGCAATGCAAGGGCATGCATTAACTACACACAGAAAGGATCCTCGTCTCTCAGTTAGGAGATGACCGGTCGGTAGGGAATAAGCAGATTATGCCCTTCGACGGGATGGAGGTGACGACAGCGCCCGCCCCGCAGCGAGCGGGTAGCAGGAGAAAATGGTCTGAAGCATGAGTAGGGCTGACCAGTTCAGGGAATGGAGAGGGGAGAAAAGGAGAGCATTCTTGTTCAGACCAGCTGCCCTGAGCTCCTTACTTCCTGGAGAGATCGCTAAGATTTCCTCTAAAGTTTATTTACTGAAAAACCCGCAAACCTCCACTAGGAGACTCCGGTTAACGCAGACAACCCTGCAGTCCCCCTCTAGGCCTGGGCATGCCAGCGCCACCCACAGCAGCCCCTGGTAAGCAGCAAAGTGCTGTTGGCTGTAAACAGCAGGCAAGGGCAAAACAACAATTTTCAGATTAAAATACATACTTCTCCCACTAGGTCATTTTATTTCGCCAAAATTAATCTCTACTTTCACAAGGGGGACCCCATGGAGAAAAAGTCTTCCGTATAGAGATATCTGCTTTATAGGCAATATCTGCTAACATGCCTTCTCTCTCTTAATGAGTTTTCTTTCTTTCTTTGTTTTTTTTTTCCAAGACAGAGTCTCAAGTTGTCACCCTGGGTAGAGTGTCATGGCATTACAGCTCACAGCAGCTTCAAACTCTTGGGCTCAAGCAATCCTCTTGTCATAGTGTTTCTATTTTTAGTGGAGATGGGGGTCTCCCTCTTGCTCAGGCTAGTCTCAAACTCATGAGCTCAGCGATCCACCCACCTGGGCCCCAGAGTGTTAGGATTACAGGCGGGAGCCACTGCGCCTGCCCGTCCTCTCTGAAGACTTTGCTTAGGCTTAGAGCAGTCACCGGTACGCCAGCAACTGAGATTCCTAGTAACTACACAGAGAGAGGGAAATCCCTAAAGCTTGGCCGGAGGCTTCTGAGAGAGGGTACGGATGTGGTCTAACAGGACACAGACCATGAGTGAGTTCCCTGGATCTCACCCTCTCCATATGGACACAAACTAGTAATTCTTGACTTTGCCAGGGAGGTACCACATCTCACTAACCACAGTAAGATCCCTCTCCCCGCTCTTTACGACAAGGACTCTGTAAAGAACTCTGTCTCTCCACCCCAGCCCAGCCCAGCCTGCAGGACTGGAATGAGGCCTCGTGTCCAGGGATAACTGTACTTCATACATAACCCTGTGGACTTCTGCATCCTTAGACTGTGACAGATTGGTCAACGTACAGAATCAGTCCTACTACATACACATCGTACAAATCTGATCTATGAAAATTCTGTCAATTTAAGGAGGTGTTCAATGGAGGGAAGTGTTCGACTATGGAGGTTCTACTGTATTTTTTAATATAATCCAATAAATAAGGTTTCATCAACCGTGTACCAAACCACAACAAGGGTGGAAGGTTCCCTGGGGCAGCAAAGTCCGACGTTCACAACAAGAGGAAGCAGGAGGGCAGCTTTCAAGAGCAGCCGGGACACCCAGCCCTTTATCTTGTGCCTCCTGACACTAGCCTCCCCTGTTTTCAGGAATCATTGTACCTCAAACTCTGCCTCCCAGGCACTTTCCCTCCACTCTCTCCATTTTCTCCCCCCTGGAGCAGAAACATTTACAGCTTGCACAGTACTGACTTCAAATGGCAAAGAAGCTGCCAGGGGTATCAGACAGGTTTAGATGCTACTATTACGACTGACCAGCTTTTCTTTCCTTAAAGGAACTATTATATTTAAACTCTTCTGCAAAGTCCCAGTTTTCTATACACAATAGGAGGACGTTAGTGTTCACTTCAGTATTGTTTAGAAAATTAGAGAAATAAATTCAGTGCCCTAGTGTTAACTCAGCAAGTATGTTTTTTCTCCTTATACTCTGAAGAAAATAACCAAGTGCGTCATATAAGAATTGGGACAAGAGGGCAGCAATGAGCTGTGACTAGCACCACCAGGTCTTGTTAAAAACTTTAATATTCATGAAATAAGAGAATCTAAAAGTGTTTTAGCATTTTAGACTTCACAGTCAATAGGAAAAGTTCCAGCAATCATACAAAAAGGATTAACATATACACACATACAAACCTTACTGAGTTCAAAATTATTATTTTTTTCCTGAGACAGAATCTCACTGTCACCCTCAATTGAGTGCTATGGCGTCATAGCTCACAGTGACCTCAAACCCTTGAGCTCAAGAGATCCTCTTGCCTCCCAAGTACCTGGGACTACAGGCCCGCGCCACAACACCCGGCTATTTTTGGAGGCAGGAACTCGCTCTTGCTCAGGCTGGTCTTGAACCCTTTAGCTCTGGCAATCCACCCTCCTAGGCCTCCCCAAGAGCTAGGATTACAGACGTTAGCCACCGCGCCTGGCCTGAGTTCAAAATTAAAAAAAAAAAAAATCACACTAATAAACTTTTACCTTGTAAGCTGACAAATAATTTCTTTTTAAAAAAAATAATGCTTCAACATACATGTGACAAACACATCATACACGAAATCCTTTTGTAGACATTTACTATTCTAGGTAAAAGCCCTGACAGCTAGCATTTTTAAAAGCCACAGCTGGACTGCGGGTCAGATGGCACTCGGCAGCTGTGTACACTGGGGGTGGGGTATGTCAGGAATGAATGTGGTTATCAAGGCATTTCTAAGTAGGGAGCCCTTGGAACAACATTAGAGTGAGGGTCATGGGAAAAGAAGCTGTGTTCACCCTGCTTCCTGGCAGCATATTCAGTACACAAGACATCAGGAACTCAAGTTTGCAAAAAGGAAGAAGAGGGGCTTATGAGATAAACCCGGGAGAGGGGCTCAAAGTTTACACACGGAGTACGCCTAAGTTACACTACATTCCAGATGTTGTTCTTTAAAAGCTCTACAGATAGTTTAAGAGAGCTAGCACACTTCACTGTGCAAAATGTTTAGTCCTTACGGCTTCAGTATATTGAAGTAATCTTATCTAGGTTCATACAAATGAAACTCAGAAAAAAACAATCATAATACATCCTTTTCAAAACACAATCTGAAGTTATTTTTGGGAATCGCCAAAAAAAAAAAAAAAAAAATAGAAAGGAAAATGTTTCTCAGAATTTCAAAGTTTCAAATCTAGAGTTCTTCATGTTGAACTAAGATTGCTTAAGAACCAGGTCAATGGTCCTGACCTTGATAAAACATCTAAAAGTATTTAGAGTCAAGAGTCAATAGTTGCTTTTTTTTTTTTTAAATCACTTAGGTAAAATAAAACTTCTGACTAAAGATAACCAGTTAACAAATCTCAACTCACATGACTAATACAGCCACCTCACCTTTCTTTACATAAGGACTCTACAATAATTTAACTTAGAAAGAAGATGAAAGCCATTGTCAAATCCATATACTACTGTTGTGCATTTTCTTAACTTAATCCTAGAATTGTGGAAAATTATAAACATTTTTCAAAAAGATCTCAAACTAGGTCTAGGCTTAACGAACAGCTTTTTTCTTAAGTCCGAAAATACATGCTTTCCTTGTAACTATGAATTTGCCAATGGGAATGACCCCCTCATTGCCTGAGTGCTTGAATGTTATTAAATTAAACAGTCAAACAAAATATGGGGCATTGACCTTGGCATGGAATCCAACAAGCATAGTTCCCCCCCTCTTCTTAAAGAAAAAGAAAACAAAATAGTCAAACTTGAACTATAATAATAAACAGATTTCCACATGTTCTCTTTATTTGTAATAAAACATCTCTACAATAACATCTCTACAATAATTTAACTACTTTTAGTAGTTAATAGCAATTATAGTTCTCTAACATATTTTTTCACTTTACTTACTTTCATTTACTTATAAATGAATTATTTATAAAGCTTTATATACACTACTCTCACTGATAAAGCTTTCCACGTATTACTCCCACTCAGAATAGCCTTTCCTTACACAAAAATAGGTAAGAGACCAGTGACCAATGCTTTGATTGAACTGCAAGCTGAGGAAAAATATACATATTAGAATTACTACTACTCATACTATGAGTTACATCTGCTTTAAGTGTTAAGCTACCGTGAGATTCTTTACAAGCTATTATTCTTTTAAACCTAAAACAAAGATGATATTTAGCTGTTATACTGAGCCTTAAATATTTACCTCAGTAAACAAAATACTGTAAAGTCCCTAACACGTGAGCACTCTGAAATATCACCCTCTCATCTCTCCTGGTGATCCCAATGAATCTCCGACCTTTCCACATTCGAAAGCCCCATCTACATTACAGAAATGCCTTTTCCTCACCTCCCCCCTCCACGTTATTTGTATTAAAGATGAAGAGAGAGAACATACGTAAATCATTACCTCTGAAGCATTCCAGTATTAAAACCAAATCAGTATTTGACAGCTAAAAATTAAAGGCGACCACAGTATCTCTACAAATAATACTTTTCGCTAATCACTTAAGAAATAAAAAGCCATATGGACACTGAATAGTCTCACAGCTTTCCCTGTCCTCATCAAAATAACCGAAAACATTCTGGGCACAAAAACAAAGTCTTCTTTCACATCCAGCAACTGCCTCTGGTGTGCAAAAGATTATCAGGGATTCTAATGTGATTCCTTTCTCGTCTGATGAAGAGTCTGCAACCTGGTGAGAAAGAAAATGCTTCCCCTTCTGAGGAAGAGGATGAAAAGGGGCTGTCTGAGCAACAAGCAAGGGGCTGACCCACGAAGGGCGGTGGAAGCCCCTTTCTAAGTCCTCTCCCAGCTGCTCGGTCGATGTAAATCTGTTAACCTACAGTGTCAATACAAAAGTTCAAAGAAGATCCATTTTTCTTTTCTTTTTTTTGGTGGGGGGGGAGACAGAGTCTCACTATGTTGCCCTCAGTAGAAGTGCCATGGCATCACAGCTCACAGCAACCTCAAACTCTTGGGCTTAAGCGATTCTCTTGCCTTAGCTTCCCAAGTAGCTGGGACTACAGGCGCCTGCCACAACACCAGGCTATGTTTTGTTGCAGTTGTCATTGTTGTTTAGCAGGCCCAGGCCGGGCTCGAACCCACCACCCTCGGTGTATGTGGCTGACGCCGTAACCACTGTGCTACGGACACCAAGCCAGAAGATCCATTTTTCATCTATCAGTTTATTTGAGAAACAGACTTTATTCATTCAAGGACTAAGCGTCTACTCCAGAGCAATCGCTGGGCCTGGCACAGAAGCCAGTGTGGTGAGGGTAAGTGGTGGGCAAGGTCAAGATGCCTCAGCCTCACAGGGTAGGATCCCAGTACGACCAGCAACAGAAAAACAAATAGAAACATGCAATGATTTTAAAGTACAAGCTCCAGTTAGACTTTAAATGATGCGTGAACTGTACATAGTAAGAGTAACGGAGGTTCTCACTAACCAGTGGGAGTCACGTGATGGGCACACCTGGGTCAGAGGTCACCAGAAACCAGGAAGCATGAGTGGGCACCATAATAAAAACTTTCCTATCCGGTGTAAGGAACAAATGAAGCAATTCTGGTCCCCTGCACGCTACACATCTGACCTCAGCATGGTAGGATGTATCCATATAACAAAAGTGTGTGTAGCCCCTTAATATTTAGAAATTTATAAAAAAAAAAAGAGTAATGGTGATAGAAAAAAATAAGCACAACAATAAAATGTACCAGTCCCTAGCTAGGTTCCATGTTAATATTGTCTCATTCCATCTCCACAACCCTCCAAAACCCTCCAAAATAACCCTCTTCATTTTGTAGCTGTTGAAACTTACCCTGCAAGAGGTTGAGACTCGCCCGGTGTCTAAGTGTGGAGAGTGGGGGAAAGATGCTTAGATAATCACACAACTATTATCATTTGCAGCAAAATTAACCATAATTCCTTAATATTACCAAAAGCTGGTGCACATTCAAATGTCCCCATTTACTTTGTTTGCTTCCTACTTACTTATAAATAAGGACCCTAACAACATCTAGTCACGCACTGTGTGTGCGGAAGTCTCTTAATCTCCAAGCCCCTTTCAATGTGGACCAGCTCCAAATCCTTCCTTCCTTCTTTTTCCCAAGTCATTGACTCACTGCCTGAATAGGCTTAGGTGTCCAAACTCGAGATTTGGCTTAATGCTTCCTGAAAGTGTCATTGAACTTGTTCTTCTATCCCTGGTGTTTGCTGGAGTTGGGGAAGTTGTGTACACAGGCTTGCTCAAAGGCAGGGAGAAATCTGGAACAATGGCGTCTTCCTGTCCTTCTTTCCTTTTTCAACAAAGAACCATTGTTACATAAGCCAAACAGGTACACATTTTTAATAACACAGAAAAAGAGAAATTGTGCTTACCTTATTATAACAAAGCATCAATATCGTTTTGGAGGAATTAATCTGTACCCTCCAGCTCTAAGTGCTTAAGATCATTCTATTTCCTACCAAAGGGGCTACCATAGTATTTTGTGGAACGCTCTTGAAAGAGAGAGAAAAGGGTGTTTGGAAAGGAAAACACAGGACTTCCTTCTAGGCCTGCACACTGCCTCTCCAGTTCAGCCCGTCTACTGTGGTTGCTGCGAGGGCAGTAGCAGCCCCCTGGCCGATTTGCTGACCAGGCATTTTCAGTGTGCCCAGAGCCCCATTTCTCTACCCAGGTTCATTCCAGAAGGCAGCTCGGGGGATTTCCACCAAGTTCTCCTCCTCACCAGAGCCATCCTCAAGTGATAAATGGGAAGCCCCCGGCATGGATCCATACAAAAGCAAATTTGGAGGCTACTTAGAAACATGAAGATTTAAAAGAATGAAAAAGCTCCACAAAATGTAATGAACTCTCCATCCCTACCACTGGCTCAAACCTGAAGCTTCAGGCATCGAAACCAAATGAGAAACCAAATTTGGATTAACCAAACAATGATCTCCCACTGTCCTACAACAAGTGTTCCCTGTAGAAACAGATCATGATTTTCTTTGGAAAAACATATCCCAACTCTCAAAACTATCCCTTTTACCGCTTTCCTGTTCCCCCTTGATTTCTGAACACTGTACATATGGCCACATTACCTAGGCAAACAAAGACAGCTGCTCCAATAGTACACCAAACACTTACATACTACAAGCAAAATAGTGTCAGGCCACCAACCTTTACCCAGTTCTTTCATATCTCTAACTTTAAAAGCTCCTATAAAACTGGAAATCATGCAAACTACTCATCAAATAAAGAGAACACGACTTAATGTGACTTTGCTAAGCAAGTCACGTCTGGCATTTCCTCTCCCAGAGTTTAGCAAGCCTTTTAAAGAGGCCAGAAACAAAAGGGGATTCAATTCATGAAGAGAAACTAAAGAGACAGAAATGTATCTGACCCAGCACTGTCTTGTCTTAAACTCCATACACAGAATGAAATTAATTTTTTTCTTTTTTTTTGGACAGAGTCTAATAATGTCGCCTTGGGTAGAGTGCCCAGGCATCACAGCTCACAGCAATCTCAAACTTTCGGGCTTAAGCGATTCTCTTGCCTCTACCTCCCAAGTAGCTGGGATTACAGGCACCCACCACAACGCCTGGCTATTTTTTGGTTGCAGTTGTCATTGTTGCTTGGCAGGCCCGGGCTGAGCTCAAACCTGCCTGCTCTGGTGTGTGGCCGGGCCCTACTCACTGACTTATGGGCGCCAAGCCAAAATGAAATTAATTATTACAAAAAAAAGACAAGAGAAAATTGTGAGATGGAAAATGAGAAATTTTTTGTCAGGTCTAACTCTTCAAAACACACGTGAGAGTATGGGTCCTGAGGGGTCAGGCAGCAATTTCCTATCCAGTTAGAAACTGAGCTGAGTAACTCCTCCAAATCCCAAACACCTGGCTTTTTTTTTTTTTTTAAAGTTATTTCAGACTGTCCTTACCACGCATTTCATTTTCACTTCTGCATCATGAGCATAAACCAGTGGCATGTGTACACTGATGGGCCTAACACATTCAACGAAAGGTGCTTCATCTCTGGAGTCATAGCACCCCTGTGTCTCTCGTACAAACCCGTAAAGATGAGAAAACCGAAAAGTTCAGTTTGTGCCGTTACAATGTCTATTCCTGTGATACGAGTTCAGTCATCCCAGATCAATAAATGAAGCATAAGCAGAAAGTCACATTGGTTCCAGTGTGATTGCTTTTCCAACACTTTGACACTTTGAAGCCATCAGGGACAAGTCTTCAGTGTCTTAGCTGCACACGAAAAACACCAAAAATCTTGCAAAAGAACTTTCCCTTAGCAGACCCAGTGTGTGATTTGGTGGACTCAATTTCATTATATTTTCCACAGCATGAAGCTATATAGTGGAGCTGCACGTGAAGCTCTTGATTGCTTATATTAACAACAAAATAATTAGGACGTGAATGCCATGGAGATTTTTCTAAAGCAAAGAAGAAAGCCAGAGTTTCAAAAGGATCAATGGCGGATGGGCACAAATCTTAGCCCAGGTTTAACTCTGCTGATATTTTATAGCAGAACTGTTGGTTTTTCTTGAGGCTCTAGTTAAAGTTTTAGAGGTTTTTAATTATCTGTCCTTAACCCTATTTGTAATATTACCAGTAATTCCTGTCATATTGTTTGGTACAATCCCTGAAGGTAAACTTTGTTAACAATACCTTATGGCAAGGTGGCGCCTGGTAGTTCAGTAGGCAGAGTGCCGGCCACATACACCAGGGGTGGTGGGTTCAAATCCAGCCCAGACCAGCTAAAATACAACAGTGTCAACTACAACAACAACAACAACAACAAAAGTAGCCAAGCATTGTAGCAGGCACCCGTAGTCCCAGCTACCTGGGAGGCTGAGGCAAGAGAATCTCTTAAACCCAAGAGTTTGAGGTTGCTGTGAGCTATGACGCCACCGCACTCTATCCAGGGTGATAGCTTGAGACCCCACGTTATGGCAGAAACACCTGTGTGTGAGAAAAAGCAAGAGAACACAGGTAATTAAATGATAACCGTATCTCAGAGATCCATCAGAAGTGTGCACAGTTGGCGACTGCCCATCACACTGCACACCCACGTCAGTAGAACTACTTCCCACCCTTTCCGTGACTCCTACACACTCGAGGTGCTTCTCCAATGATGTGCATTGGACTCACTTGGTAGATCCTGTTAACTGCAGCGTCGGCAGCAAGTACGCAGCAGATCGTGATGAGTTCAAAGCCACCACACAAGGCCAGTGCTGCTGTCCACGGACCACACTTAGAGCAGCAAGACTCTGAAAAACATAGGTGCCGTCTCCGGCACCAAACTGACAGCACGCTGCATGGCTGACCTCTGTTTTGAAGGAGAACAGGTCAAAGCATTTCTTAACGATTTTCCACGCGCCACCGGGAGAGAGAACAAGAGACACTTTGAGAACAGGCAAGAATGTGTGTACACGGTCAAAGCAAAAATACTTCTTACCCCTTCAAAAAGATTCTGTTGAATCAATGAAACACAAACATGTTCTACACAATGGGGAATCTATTTTACCTACTATAAACAAGTGACAACCTATTTTATAAATACTTTTCTGAAATTTCAGATTTTTAAATGGAGTATTAACATTAAATTCTCGAGGGAAGTCCAATTGTGGTCAAAATTGTTACAAATTTGAAGAGGTTGAAATAGTTATCATTATTTTTAAAAACAGACCTGAACTGAGAACCAAGGCTTGACTCCTCAGATAATCCGAGGCCCCACTCCTCTCTGTGAGTTTACAATTCATGGACTTGACCTCGGTGATTATTTTACATATGGATAATTGAGTTGTCTTCTTGTAATTTCTTTGTTCTTGCACATCATCCTCTAGTAGGAAAACTTTAATGCACAATCCGGCTAATACTTACACTACAGTCCTTAGACTTTCATGATAGTGCAATGAACTCATAATATTTGGTATGTTTTAAAAGTAAATACAGTGTTGACTGAGAGAGACAGAGAAATTACATCCATATCTTTTAAGACCTTCAAATGTATACAAGCCTGCTACTTCAAAAACACAAAATAATGCAGCTCTATGATTTTCATTTTCATCCTCTTCCTAGTCTCAACAGAGAAGGTTAAAAATGAGACATCTAATCACCAGAATCTAGAAAGAACTCAAACTAATCAACAAGGAAAAAGGGAACAACCCCATTTATCCCTGGGCAAAAAAATGAACAGAACCTTCTCCCAAGAAGACAAACGAGTGGCCAACGAACACATGAAAAAGTGCTCATCATCCCTAATCATTGGAAAAATGCAAATAAAAACCACCTTGGGATATCACCTAACCCCAGTGAGAAAAGCCCACATCACAAAATCCCAAGCTGCAGATGCTGGCACCAGTGTGGAGAGAAGGGAATACTCACATACTATTTGTGGGATTGCAAACTAATACAGCCCCTTTTGGAAAAAAGTATGGAAAATCCTCAAAGAGCTAAAAGCAGACCTTCTACTTGATCCCCAAACTCCATTACTATAAAGAAGAAGAAAAAGTCTTTTTTCAGAAGAAAAAAAAAATCATTTTACCATAAGGACATTTGAACTAGAATGTTTATTACAGTTCAAATCACAATCACCAAGATGTAGAAACAACCCAAGTGCCCATCAACTGTAGTATATGTATACTAAGGAATACTGTTCACCCATAAAGGATGGAGACTTCACATCTTTTGTATTTATCCAGATGTACTTGGAAAACATCCTCTAAGGTATCATAAGAACGGAAAAGCAAGCATCCTATGTAGTAGATAATATGAAACTAGTAGATGAATAACTACATACCCACACAAGAAACAAACATAATGAAATTCAAGTAGGGGGAGAGGAAAAAGGAGAGGGTTGGTAAGCTCTCACCTAGGGGTACAAGGTGGTGTGTGCACGCCTCCGGGGGAAGGGCTCAACTACAACTAACACACACAATGTAACCTAATTGTACAATACATTAATCTGAATTTTTTTTTAAATGTACAAATCTTTTGACCTAACAATTGCACAAGAAATTTATTCCTGTGCTATACTCAAATTAGTGCACAATAATACAGGGTGGCCATAGGTTCCCGTGCAATTTAAAACTGCACGCAAACTTTAAGGCCACCCTGTATATATGAACAATAAAAATTATGGTAGCAACATTTATAATAACCAAAAATTCATCTATATCTATAAAGGAATTTTTTAATTAAAAAGATGTGCCCTGTCAAAAGACAATAAATAAGTAATAAAAATCAGATAGCTACAGAAAGCACTCCAGATAGCAAAAAAGAACAATCCTAAAACCTTTGCTTTTACAGGAAGTTTAAGAAACGTTAAGCCTTGATGTAAACAGAGGGAATTTTAAATATATAAAAGACATTGATCTCTTCGGGAATTTTGCTCTTAATCTCAATTTATGAAAGCCCAATGAGCAATCCATTCATAACCCAAGCATGAACTTAGAATTAGGGTACAGCCTTTCTGCTTTCTTAACCCTACAGGGCTCTAGACACTCAAAAATCTTTGCCAAGTAAATACTTTTTTTTTAAGCTAACATTTTACTGAACACTTATTATGTGCCAAGGGCTTTGTAAGTAATCTTACATAATCTTCATGACAACCCTGTGAGTTAAATATTTTTATCTCCATTTCACAGACAAGGAAACTAACTATATTGACTATATTGACTATATATTGACTATATTAAG
The DNA here is from genome assembly GCA_963574655.1 of Perodicticus potto. Classification (NCBI taxonomy): domain Eukaryota; kingdom Metazoa; phylum Chordata; class Mammalia; order Primates; family Lorisidae; genus Perodicticus; species Perodicticus potto. Next base: position 62,670 of record CAUYRH010069795.1, on the reverse strand, counting down.
TACCTTGTGATAAGTCATCCAACTAGTTGGAGTCTGCACCTGGATTTGAATCCAACAGTTCAAACTACAGAATCAATCCTCTTAACCACTATTTTCACACTTGGTTTGCATAAAATGCAAGTGTATGCTAAATCCCGCTAAATCCCAGGCTTTGCATGCCCAAGTGTTACATGGGATGTGTGGTGACTTACTTTGAAATCTTTCACTATGAGTAACATGAAGTGTGTGACTAAATTAATCTGACTCGATAGTGTGGGGTTAGCTAGTTAACATTAACCTACTTCCTCACTGAACCATCACTCCATGTCAGATAATTAGCATATGAAGTATCAAGATTATAAGGCAGGCTAAGTAGCACAGAAAGGGTAAGAGATAATTATAAAACTTCTGCTTAAGTAAGTGTTTGATGAGAGAGGGGGAACAGCTCCCAGCCCTTTGTCTTAAGGCAAAGACACTCATGCCCTGGGCACAACTCTCTGCACCTAGCGCTTGTTGGCCTGAGCTGAAAACAGGACCTACCAGGTCTGTCTAGGAACATCCTGGACTCCGTGTTAGTTAGGTGCTGGCCCATGAAGTCAGCTGACAGACCTCAGCACCCAGAGAAGGGGTTCTCCCAAGCCACACAAGCATGGCTGTTTGTGACTATTTGCAATCAACGGCCCTGAGAGAGGAAACCCAGAAAAAGTAAGGTCTAAGAGAACAGAGGTCTTCTCAAGGAGATCCCAAGGATACACCTGCCACGTCCTCCCCGTGGTGGGTGGCTCAGCTCTTAGGAATTTGTGAAAACTTCACTTCCTGAGACCTGGAGGCTGACGCTTGCTTCCCCTCCTGTGAAAGCCCCGGTTCTGTAAAAGCCGGAGCCCACTTCTCCAGCTTGATTCAAACTGACCAGTGAGAAAGGTACCCGTGGGGCTAGAACTTCTTGACTGGGGATAAAAAGCAGAAGCTGAGTGAGTTGGGAGCACTGGCTGAATAAAGCCCTTTCTCTTTCAAACATGGTGTTTGGGTGCTCTTTCTCTCCATTGGGCCTTGGCTTTCTGCAACAGCCCATGTTTTGTTGATTTGGGTCTGAAGCAATGGTGCCCCTTGGTATGCATTTGGGTTAGAAATAGACTATATCCACCTGCTTTTAACCATCAAAAGCCATTCAATGATCACACACTCACTCTCCTCCTTACTGGGATCTCAGTAGTAAACACAAGAGATAAAACCCCTGTCCTCACACTAACACTCCAGTGGAAAGAGACCCTTAAAAACAATATGTAGGCTCGCCACCCATAGCTCAGGGGTGAGGGGTTAGGGGCTGGCAGGTTTGAACCCAGCCGGGACCTGCTAAACAACAATGACAACTACGACAAAAAAATAGCCGTGTGTTGTGGTGGACGCCTGTAGTCCCAGCTAGTTGGGAGGCTGAAACAAGACAATTGCTTGAGCCCATGAGTTTGAGGTTGCTGTGAGCTGTGACACTACAGCACTCTACAGAGGGTGACAAAGCGAGACCCTGTCTCAAAAAAAATAAAAAATAGGCTCGGCGCCTGTGACTCAATGGGCTAAGGCACCAGCCACGTACACATGAGCTGGTGGGTTCGAATCCAGCCCGGGCCCGCCAAACAACAATGACGGCTGTAACCAAAAAACGGCCGGGCGTTGTGACGGGTGCCTGTGGTTCCAGCTACTTGGGAGGCGGAGGCAGGAGACTCGCCTGAGCCCAGGAATTGGAGGTTGCTGTGAGCTGAGATGCCATGGCACTCTACCCAGGGGGACAGCTTGAGGCTCTGTCTCAAAAAAAAAAAAAAAACAATAATAATAATGATATGTAGTATGTTAGATAATGAAGGAGCTAAGGAAATTTCAGCCCCAAATCTGACTCCCTGGTATGAAGAATATTTTGAATTAAAGGCCATTCAAGATCAGAAAGCATTAGAAGAGGCCTTTCTTCTATCTACATAAAACCTGAGTAACCAGATCTAAGGGGGCTGCTGACTTCCTTTCTTACATGCTAACAGACCTGGCCCCAAATCACTTAAAACACAATACCTGGGCAGCACCTGTGTCTCACAGGCCCCATATACCATAGATGGCGGGTTCAAACCCAGCCCTGGCCAAAAAAAACTGCAAAAAATAAAAATAAATAAATAATAAATAAATAAAACCTGTCTCTCAGATTAATTTACAAGTCAATCTGTTTCCCTTACACACACATCCCCCCAGCAACCACTGCTGCACCCATTTTTTCCACATTCTCCCCCTTCTAAAAGGCATCTATAAAGGTCTCTGACCATCACTGAAACTTTGGGTAATCCTTATTGGAAATAAACCTTTCTCCTATTAATCTACTGTAATTGTGAGCTGATCTTTCAAGAAACCAACCAAGGGAAATGGGCAGGGTTCGCCTTGATCCCTATAATACTGGGAAGTGCTATGTAAGAAAAAAAAAATGAGAAAACAAACAAGGAAATGTTCAATTTTCTTTAAGACGGTGAGGGAAGGCCTCTCCAAGAAAGATTTCTGAACAAAGATCACATGGAAATATGTCATTCGCTAAATCAGTGGTTCTCAACCTTCCTAATGCCGCGGCCCTTCAATACAGTTCCTGTGGGTCGACCCACAGGTTGAGAACGACAGCTGCTGACTGGGTTAGGCAGATGGCTGCACTAAGATTCTCTTATCAGCTACATATTTACTGAGTAAGCAACAGCTCCCCCCAACCAGCCCTGTTCCCAGCACCTCCACCGGGGACCCAAAAAGCAAATCTCATCAAGTTAAAGAACCCATTTCTCAGAAATGGCCCCTTACACTGACAATAGCTGGGTGCGTGGCAAAATGAAAAGATCTGCCCACGGTTATGTAGAACAATAGAATAAAATTCCTTACCATGTTGATTTCAAAAGAACACAAGGTTATAGGTTATGATAGAGTCAAATAGAACCAACCCACCCAGGAAGAAATGAGTATATTAATGTCCCACCCAGGAAAGAGTAAATGTGCCAATCCCTACCCCTCCGACCCTTTACATTTCCATCCACCTTAACCCATGTGCTGACTTCCTTCTTGAACTCAGCTCGCCTATGCCCCAGGGGTGGAAACAAAGGCCAACGCTGCCCACACAAAACCCGGACTCCGTTTCCTTTCGTTAACGTTTCAGGATAATCTTTTACTTTCAGTCTTTGACCTCTCTGGTTATTTGTGGGGCACCTGTTAGGACCGAAAACGCCCCTGAGAGACCACCATTCACACATGTAAAAGCAAAGGAGTATCTTTATTCAAGCATATGCTTGGGCTGCAGAATTTTGACAGGCTGGTCAATCTGTGACCCCCTTAAAAGAGGTGTTCAAGCTCTTATACTATTCACTCGCAAAGCATCTGGGGTTGCAACAAAATGCTAGGGGAGATTGCGGGGGAGGGGGGAACTTTGCGGGGCTACTGGTTGGCTGTTCGGAGCCCAAGGGGTCCTGATAGGTTGAAGCCCTTTGCGGTCAAGGACTTTCTAAGAAAGGCTGTGTGCTTGCTCCTGATGGGGGGGTCCCCACCTAGGCTGGCTGACTCCTCCCTGGGTGGTTTTGCTTGTGGTTTTTCCAGGAATTGGGCCTGGGGCTCAGAATAGGACCCCGAATAGCACCATTTTGTGGTGTCACTGCTGCCTCTTCACATCTTAGCACCATTCCTTATTTTAAGGATATTTTAAAAGAAACATTTTATTAAATGGTTAAAAAAAAAAGGATTGCACAAAATGATACAGCAAAAAAAAAAGCAATATTACATTTTAAACAGACTATGTATATAGTATACAGTGGTGCTAGAGGAGTACAACATTTTTACTGTATTTTATGTTTATATGCACAAATGCTACCCATTTTTGTTATAATCCCCTACAGAATTATGCCCAGTAACGCTCTGTTCAGGTTTGGAGCCTAAGAGCGACAGGATACACCAAATAGCCCAGGTGTGTGGTGGCTACACCACTCCATGTCTGCACAAGGACCAAGTCGCCTAAGGACACATTTCTCAGGATGCACCCCCATCAAGCAACACATGACTTACTGTCTAAGCAACCGACTTTAAGGACATCTTGCAATTAAAATTTTGCAATTTGTTGGTCACATCCTATGTCAGCATTTGCATGAGGCGTAATCAAAGACATACCCCATTGTGACAGTGCTGGAGAGGGAAGGAAGGCAAGCTTCGACGTGCATCGTCAGTGTTTCTTGAAATCGGAGTGTGAGAAAGCAACGCTGGCTTTGCAGCTGCTGTTAAATTCCAGCCTAAAGAGGTCATTCTTGGTCAGAGGATACCTCCAGACTCACCCACACACCCAGACAGCACGAATGCAGAAGGCTTCACAGTCATGTGTCCCTCTGAGGTCACATACAAAACTCCTCATTTTCCCCTAAAGAGAATTCAGATGCTGATGCTCAGCAGCGAGCAGACAGACGTACTGACAGACGTACTGACAGGGTGCAAAGCCCGGATGAGAGCGCAGAAAGATGCAGTGACAGGGTACAAAGCCCAGATGAGAGAGCAGAAAGATGCAGTGACAGGGTGCAAAGCCAGGAAGAGAGAGCAGAAAGATGCAGTGACAGGGTGCAAAGCCAGGAAGAGAGAGCAGAAAGATGCAGTGACAGGGTGCAAAGCTCAGATGAGAGAGCAGAAAGATGCAGTGACAGGGTACAAAGCCCGGATGAGAGCACAGAAAGATGCAGTGACAGGGTGCAAAGCCCGGATGAGAGAGCAGAAAGATGCAGTGACAGGGTGCAAAGCCCGGATGAGAGAGCAGAAAGATGCAGTGACAGGGTGCAAAGCCAGGAAGAGAGAGCAGAAAGATGCAGTGACAGGGTGCAAAGCCCGGATGAGCAGAAAGATGCAGTGACAGGGTACAAAGCCCGGATGAGAGAGCAGAAAGATGCAGTGACAGGGTGCAAAGCCCGATGCGACGCGGTCTGAGCTGCTCTTCCTGCCTTGTACTGATGGGGCAAATCACGACGCCCTTGTGGGAAATGAAGCTGCACAGCCCACAGCACAGCGAGCCTTTCCAAATAGGAAATTACCAGCCATGTATCCGGTCAGATTATTCTTATTTGAAATTCACATGAGGAACTTGCTAAGTAGCAGAAATAGTGTTCCCTGGTGTTCACGATGCTCACCCAGGTCACTGAGGAAAGAGATTCTGTTATGTTCAGTAGACTCTGCTTCAGATGGCGTGGATGTAAGAAAGCCACGCTAGAAATGTCTGAAAAATCACTACTTTTTAAAAGTTTGTTTCATTTATCTAGACAATTTAGGTACACAGACACTTCATTTCCTATCACTGATGAATTAACAGGCTAGCAAATCTAGATGAGTATGACCAAAGCATCAGAGCCCTCTGAGATGGGAAACATACATCACCCATCTAATCCCTCCCTCACTTCACAAGCCTTTGACATATGCTCAAAAACCAGGCTAAAATCACAAAAGTAGCCTCCAGTTTTCTTATTAATTTTCAACTTTTTGATCACACGTTTCCTTTAGCCACATGAAATGTGTATATATTTATGAATATATAAGTTAATAATTACTAAATTGGACCATTTACTGAACGTCAGGATTCAGGGTTTATACCTACTCCCAGCATATCTGTCGTATCCTTTAAAAGGAAACATTGGGCAGCGCCTGTGGCTCAGTGGGTAGGGCGCCGGCCCCATACACTGAGGGTGGCGGGTTCGAACCCAGCCCTGGCCAAACTGCAACAAAAAATAGCTGGGCGGGGCAGCACCTGTGGCTCAAAGGAGTAGGGTGCCGGCCCCATATACTGGAGGTGGTGGGTTCAAACCCAGCCGTAGCCAAAAGAAAAAAAAAAAAAGCTGGGCTTTGTGGCGGGCACCTGTACTTCCAGCTACTCAGGAGGCTGAGGCAAGAGAATCGCCTAAGCCCAAGAGCTGGAGGTTGCTGTGAGCTGTGGCACTCTACCAAGGGCGAAAGAATGAGACTCTGTCTCTACAAATAAATAAATGAAATAATAAATTAAAAAAAGGAAATAATGACATTCTCTGACCATTGTCAGAATCAAACAAACAAATGTCTGCATATTTTGTGAACGTCAGCCTAAAATTAAATGGTGTGCCTAAAATTAAATGGTCTGCCTAATGAATAGAAAGCTACCACTTTATTTCTGACCCTTCCCTCAACTGGAGATGGCCACTCTCTACCCTTCCATGTCACTGCCCTTCTCCTAAAGCATCCTTAGGCCTCTCGAGGGAAGCCCTTCTACTCACGGATCCTTCTGCTAAAATGGAAAAGACTGGAACTTTATTCCTGAGACTCAGCTAGTCTGTGGCAACCTTCACCCAGGATGGGCGGCTCACCCCCACCCTTTTTCAGGTGGGAGGGCAGGTACAGCCTTTTCTTTTCAACAACAAACTGCAGGATTGTGGAGACTGAATTCTAGCAGGTTTGGCCGTCCAGAGGTTTCCATACAAGTTATGTCTTTCTTCTTAGAAAGGAACAAAATTTATCAATTAAGCTGAGTACAGGGAAACCAACTATTTTTTTCTTCTCTACTCTCACCCTCAACAGTTCTGTGATCAGATGAGTACGGTTTTTCCCCTACCAACCAAATCTCCAAAACCAGCTGGGAGGGTGTCCACCCTACAATCCAATTCAATTCTACCACCACCCACAGTTAGCACAAACCCCACAGTTTAAAGGCTCAGCCCCACAGGACTGCCCTGCACTTCGAAAGCCAATCGTAAGCATTAATAGTAGGTCCCTAGGTTAGCCACTACTTCTGTCCACAAATCAGAGGGTCTGATGATCCCCTCCCCCAGGTCTGATAATTTGCTAGAACAGATCACAGAACCCAGGAAAATAGTTAACTTAACTATTGTCTATTTATTACACAGGATACTTTTTTTTTTTTTTCTTTTTTTTGTAGAGACAGAGTCTCACTTTGTTGCCCTCGGTAGAGTGCTGTGGCGTCACCCAGCTCACAGCAACCTCCAACTCCTGGACTTAGATGATTCTCTTGCCTCAGTCTCCCGAGTAGCTAGGACTACAGGTGCCTGCCACAATGCCCGGCTATTTTTCTGATTTTTGCAATTCGGCCGAGGCTGGGTTTGAACCTGCCACCTTCGGTATATGGGGCCAGCGCCCTGCTCACTGAGCCACAGGCACCTCCCAACATAAGATCTTTTTAAAAAGACAATGAACAGCCAAAGTAAAAAGTACACCGGGACATATGCAGTGGCTCAGGACTGTAAAGCCCAGAACTTTGGGAGCCCAGGCGGGAGGATCACCTGAGACCAGGAGTTCTAGAACAGCCTGCGCAACAGAGTGAGAACTTGTCTGTAAGAAAGAGAAAGCTACACAGAGTGGGCTCCGGAGGGACTCCACGATTCTGTCCCTGTGGATTTGGGGTGTACCACCCTTCCACTATGTGGACGTGTTCAGCAACCCCTCAACTGCAGAGTTCAGAGATTTTTATGGAGGCTTCATCGCACAGGCATAATCTATTATGAACTCAATCTCCAGCACTGAAAGGCCCAGGATTCTAACCGTGAAGTGGTCTTACTGCCCCTATGCAGAGCACACCAACATTCATGCGTGAGCACAAATGACCATTCTATCACCCACATCCCTAATCCAAGGGTTTAGGTGCTCTGTGTGTGTTGGGGGGGTGTCAAAATCCAAATACCTATATTAAAAAATGCACCTAAACCCCTATGCACCCCTATGCATAGGAAACAACAACATTTTTAGACTCTCTGCCAGGTTCCAGGGGCAGAAGCCATACACATATTATTTATATGTCACATAAGCACATTTTACATTTTACCAATTACTAGCACATAAAAGTGCAGGTACATTAAATGTTAATAGTGATTTTCCAGATTTGCTGCGTAAACCACTTCAAATAAAATTATTTGAAAAACAAAGAAAAACTTTTCAGAATAAAACAATAATCATTTCCTCACGCCCTTCGTTTCTTTCCTCTCTTGACTGTTCAAGCACGTGACAGCAGGTGATTCTCACTGATCTCTGTAAGGAGTAGGAGAATTATAACCAGCATTCACTTAAATCATCTCCCTCCATCTACAAAACAATTCTGCAGCATTCCTCAACTTTCAGCATCTGCTGGCTCCCAGCTGGAATGAAGATTTCAAATGGAGCAAGGTCAGATAAATAGCAATGAAGCCCAGCTGGTACAGATGTCACAGGGGGAAAAAAGCACCCCAGAGAAGTTTGCCCAACTGAGTTTAGCCACTTCAGGGAAAAACTCCACAACAAGGCATATAGCAGCAGCTCAATCACCCACTGAAAGAGCTGAACTTGTATACAAAGCTTCCCTGGTGAGCTGCTATAATGACCTTCTGGAGGCGGTCCATGTAAATGACAGATACGGAAATACAGCTTCCCAAATAATATCACTTTCTTTTGCAAACAAACTCCATTTTCCTTAAAAGTAAAAAAAAAACTGGCTCAGGGCCTGTGGCTCAAGCGGCTAAGGCACCAGCCACGTACACCTGAGCTGGCGGATTCGAATCCAGCCCGGGCCGCCAAACAACAATGACGGCTGCAACCAAAAAAATGGCCGGGTGTTGTGGCGGGCGCTTGTAGTCCCAGCTACTTGGGAGGCGGAGGCAGGAGACTCGCTTGAGCCCAGGAATTGGAGGTTGCTGTGAGCCGTGATGCCACAGCACTCTCTCCAGGGTGACAGCTTGAGGCTATGTCTCCAATAAAAAAAAAAAAAAAAAAAACTAAAATATACTGTGGCCTTTTTAAAACTTGCATTACATAGTTCTACACAAAACGACAACCATCATGGCACTTTACTGGTGTATATTTATTAAACAAGTACTTGGAAAGATATCTTTTGTTCAAAGCAATTATATGGCCCAGACCTGGATGAGGGTTTTATAACCATTACTGAATAATAGCAATTATTTAATGAGAACTTGCTATGTAACAAAGGCTGAGTTAATTACTATATCCACCATCTCGTTCATCCTGTTAATTTACTACAAATATAAATAGCAAAAGCCTGGGTGCCCTAGAAGGCAGCATTTCATCATTTGTAGTTTCTCAGTAACACTTAGGGTAAGTGAAGTGATGGGCAAGCAGGGGACCCGCCTCATAAATCTGTACCACTTCTATTTGGATACCATACTGTCATCTGGAAAAAGAGCAGCGTAAATAACTACGGGCAAGATTATCTACAAATGTTTTTTAAAGGAAATAGCAAATCAACCCCTTAACATTAACATTAAAAGTCCTTATTTTATGTTTTTTCGGATTTTGGTTGGTTGTTTGTTTTTCCCCAAACCAAAACATCCTTTAAGATCCTGAATGTAGCCATGTTTGTACTTTTATCCATCCGGAATTTTCATCTTGGGATTTTTTTTTTCCCACGAGAACAAAACCAGCTCTGTTATTATTAAATATTATTATTGCATAAACAGTCCCGAAACATGAGAAAAATTTAGAAAATAGAACAGAAATAATTATATTCCCACCATCAGGACAGTCATTTCTATGAATTCCCTTCACATTTTTTCCTAACATTATTAAAAACAACTCACAGGAACAATTTAAACATGGAAGGCTGGATGGGGTGGCTCACACCTGTAATCCCAGCACTTTGAGAGGCCAAGGCAGGAAAATCACTTGAGCCCAGGAGTTTGAGACGAACCTGGACAAGAGCTAGACCTCCTCTCTATGACAAATTAAAGACTTAGCCAGGCCAGTGGCACGCACCTGTAGTCCCAGCTACTCTAGAGGCGAGGGCGGGAGCATCACCTGAGCTCAGGAGTTTGAGCTCTGACTGTGGTCAGCCACTGCACTCGAGCCCAGGGGGAAGAGGAACATCCTATCCTGTCACTAAAAAATAAAAATATTTTTGAAACATGGAATCCCTGAGGCCCATCTTAAACTTTCTATTTGCTTAAACAAAATAATCCATTTAGTGCCGTTCAGTCATCTAGATTCTGTGCAATCCATGAAAGCCTGGTGAAGTAAATCAAGAAGGAGCTCCCTGGTTTTGCCCATCTCACACCAGGCCACCCTATGTGGATTCCAGCTTAGGAGCACCAGGCTACCCGGCCCAGCACAACCACAGCATGGAGACCGCTTCTCCCGAGGTCACATCTCACACCAGGCCACCCTATGTAGATTCCCGGCTCGGGAGAACCAGGCTACCTGGCCCAACACAACCACAGCATGGAGACCGCTTCTCCCGAGGTCACATCTCACACCAGGCCATCCTATGTGGATTCCCGGCTCGGGAGCACCAGGCTACCCTGCCCAGCACAACCACACCATGGAGACCGCTTCTCCCGAGTTTCCAACTCTGGTGTTGCTGCCACTTCTCAGAGCAGGAACACGGGAGGAATAATGATCTTGCTCTGGTGCAACAATGGTAAAAGCTACAAGCCAAGCCACCTGGGGCACGATGACCCAGCCAACCTTGGGATTTGGGCACCAGCCACGTTCAGCAGGGCAGGCAAGGTTGGAGGTAAAACTACAGCCTGGAAAACTGCCCAGAATACACGAGTAACAGCTTTGCTTTCTCTGCTCCTGCTTTTCTGTTTCCACATACCTTCCCCTGCGAGTGGGAGGCGGCTTCCTCTTTCCTTTATGTAACATGGTAGCCTCTGGATGGGCAGGACTGGAAGAAGAGGAAGAGCTGGGGAGCCAAGAGTACCCCTATGCTGCCAGGTTTGCCACCTGTCATTCTGAACCTGCACACACCACACACGCACAAGCAAAGAATAAAGGAGAAGGGCAGGAGCAGAGAGGAAAGAGAGGCGGAGACGGGGTGAGGCTGCCTGCGAGTGTCTGTACCAGAACCTGACGGCAAACGGCTCCGCCTGTGACACAGATCCCACCTCCAGCTGGCTGCGGAGTGCAAGCAGACAACAAGCTAAAGAAAATGCTCCTGAGCAGCCAGAAAAGGCCAGCTGCCTGCTCCTACTGGACTTGATCACTTAAGGTCTTCTGAATCCACCTATTTGTTTGCCTAGAGGTTTTCTTTCTCCTTGTTGCCATGGAGACTGAGGTTAAATAATCATCATAGCCAGAACTTCCCACTGAGCTCAAAGTGGAGACATCCTGCAGCCACAACCTTAGACTGCAGTAAAAACTATCGATTACTAATCAACACTTTTCTGATAATATCTGATTGGCCAGTATTTCAGGACGCTGTCTCATATGGACAAAGAACTAAGAAGCGAGAAATCTGAATTCATTTAGGTGCGCCCTGACATTTCTTTAATTTATCCAGTTTTTCAATTAGTCCAAGGATCCTTCCAACACTTTTCAGTAATATCTACTTTCTTTAAAAGATGTTGGTTCTTCCAATCTAGTAAGGAGTCAGTTCCATTCCATAAATCACATAAACCACCAGGTGCTGTGAAGAAGCACAACTTTCCCTTACTTTCTCCAACACAAACACTACTAATTAAGTAATTTAAAGCTTTCGTCCAATAACATAAAATCTATCAAATACAATACACATTTAAATAAATCATGTTAACATAATGAATCATACATGGACGAGAAACTAATTTTCCATGATAGTTTTCTCTACACAGGATTCACTTACATATTTTGACAATCTGTGCATTCGATAAGTAAGCATATCCCTAAGTGAGAAATTACCACCAAGCACAAGACAGATGATTCCAGTTTGAGCAAATTCTGGTTCTTCAGAGACATTCTTATTTTACTACTTGAAATCCATTTCCCTAACTATATGAAACTTTAATTTTTCTATTCTTGATGTGCTTGAAACTTTGTTCAATGTACTTATTATCTTCAAACCCTATAGTATGACCTTTTGCCCTGTTTCCAGCTTGCTCATTTGAGTAAATCTTCCTTTCTCCTAACAACCATGCCACGCTCCTCCAAAAGTCTAAGACTCTCCGAAAAACAAAATAAAAAGACATGGCTTATTTCAGAGGCATGCATTTGCACAGAAAATACATGCTTTCAAGACCTAGATAAATTCTTTTTCCAGATCTTAATATCAGATAGTAGGTACTGTTGCTATAACCACCTTCAAAAGCTATTTACAATGGGGTTGACCAGGTTCTGCTTCAAAGAGCCCACAGGACCTCTACATGTACCACATACCAAGAACACTGCCTTCAAAGTATCTCTGAGCACCAGAGCATTCCCTCAATGGGTCTGCCAGTCACCTTCCCAATAAAAAACTAATTAGGCTTCACTATATACATACTACAGGGACGCAACTTACCTCATGAAACTGTATACCTCAGTTTTGTTTTGTTTTATTAATTTCTGACCACGATTCATAGTGCAGGGACAGGACTATGCATTTGGGCCTTCTCTCCCATGGCCTTGACAGAGGCGCCTGTGTTCCTAGACAGCCACACTGTGTACAGTGAAGTCACCCTTAATGCAACTGCACTGGGCATGCTGCCACCTTTGTCCCCCTGGGTATAAAGGTACATAGGAGCTTCCCCTCGCACGGATTCCCTTACTACCTGGGCGCCAGAGGGAAGGCAGACTTACCATGCTTGCTTCTGCTGCCCTGAGTTAATAAAGCAAGTTACAGGACGGCGCCCGTGGCTCAGTGGGTAGGGTGCCGGCCCCATATACCGAGGGTAGCGGGTTTGAACTTGGCCCCGGGGCCGGGCGCTGTGGTGGGCACCTGCAGTCCCAGCTACTCGAGAGGCTGAGGCAAGAGAATCACCTAAGCCCAGGCGTTGGAGGTTGCTGTGAGCTGTGACGCCACAGCACTCTACTGAGGGTGATAAAGTGAGACTATCTGTAACAAAAATTAAAAAATAAAAAAATAAAGCAGGTTACACCTGCCCTCCCTGCCTGAGTCTCTCTTCCGTCTGGCCGAATGAGAACACTGGCATGACGCACAGTAAGGACTACATTTTATAGTCCAACATTGTAGATACACTAATGTGTGTCGTGAAACAGAAACAAGTTTCACTTAACAACACTGCCCTGATTACATTCATTACACTATAGTGTCTTACTTGTTCAATTTACTTTGTGACTGTTTGGGATTCACTGAGTGTACAAAGAATTAGGTTACACTGATTGTGGTTGTTAGGTGAACTCCCTCTTGTAATTGTATCCCACCCCCAAGAGGTGTGCCTCACACCACCACCCCTATCCCCTTCCCCCTTCTCTCTCCCCTCCTCATTCCCCAATCCCACCCCCTGTATTAGCCCATCTACTGCCTTCACATTAGAACTGAATACACTGGATTCTTGCTTCTCCATTCTTGTGCTTTCCTAAGAATGCGTTCCACCTCCATCCAGGTTAATAGAAAAGATGTAAAGTCTTCACCTTTTTAATGGAAGAATAGTATTCCATGGTGTACATATACCACAGCTTGTTAATCCATTCCTGGGTCAGTGGGCATTTAGGCTGTTTGCACATTTTGGTGATTATAAATTGAGCTGCAATAAATATTCCAGTTCAAATGTCCTTATGATAAAAGGATATTGTTCTTATGGGAAGATGCCTAGTAATGGGTTTGCAGGATCAAATGGAAGTCTAATTTGAGTTCTTTAAGGGAACATTTTGTACTTCCTTACAAAATGGTTGTATTAGTTTGCAGTCCACCAGCAATTTAAAAGTGTTCCCTTCTCTCCACATCCATACCAGCATCTGCAGCTTTGAGACTTTGTGATGTGGGCTATTCTCACTGGGGTTTGATGAAATCTCAGGATGGTTTTGATTTGCATTTCTCTGATGATCAGGGATGATGAGCATTTTTTCAAATGTTTGCTAGCCATTCATCTGTCTTTGTCAGAGAAGGTTATGTTCATATCTCTCGCCCAGAGGTAGATGAGATTGTTTATTCTTTTCCTGTTGATTAATTTGAGTTCTTTATAGATCCTAATTATCAACCCTTTGTCAGACCGATAGCCTGCAAATATCTTTACCCATTCTGAAGGTTGTCTTTTTGCTTTTCTTGTTGTGTCCTTAGCTTTTCAGCTTAAGTCCCGTTTGTTAATTTATGTTGTTTTTGCGATGGCTGCTGAAGTCTTTGTCATAAAATCTTTCCCCAGAACAACATCAAGAGTTTTCCCCACACTTTCTTCTAAGATTTTTATTATTTCATGTCTTATATTTAAGTTTCTTATGCATCTTGGGTCAATTTTTGTAAGGGGTGAAAAGTGTGGGTCAAGTTTCAGTCTTTTACATGTGGTTATCCAATTCTTCCAGCACCACTTGTTTAATAAGTATTCTTTTCCCCAGAGTATGCTTTCGTTTGGTTTATTAAAGATTAGATGACAAGTAGAAACTGGTTTCATCTCCTGGTTTTTTTTTTTTTTTTTAGACAGAGTCTAACTAGTCTACCCTTGGTAGAGTGCTGTGCCATCACAGCTCACAGACAGCAACCTCTAACTCTAGGGCTTAAGCAATTCTCTTGCCTCAGCCTCCCAAGGAGTTGGGACTACAGGCGCCCACCACAACACCTGGCTATTTTTTGTTGCAGTTGTCATTGTTGTTTTAGCTGGCCTGGGCCGGTTTCGAACTAGCTGGTCTTGGTGTATATGGCTGGCACCATAACCACCGTGCTATGGGCTCCATACGTCTGTGTCTCTATTTTTGTGCCAATACCATGCTGTTTTGATTACTGTGGACTAATATAGCCTGAAGTCTGGTAGGGTGATGCCTCCAATTTTGTTTTTATTACTAAGAATGGCCTTAGCTGTCCGGTTTTTTTTTCTGGTTCCATACAGTAGTCCAAAAGAAGTAGTGTTTTTTTCAGTTCTTTAAAATACGATGTTGGTATTTTAATGGGGATTGCTGTAGATTGGATCAGAATAGACATTTTGACAACATTGATTCTTCCCAACCAAGAGCATGGTATGTTCTTCCATTTGTTAGTGTCTTCTGCAATTTCTTTCCTTAGACTTTCATAATTCTTTGAAAAGATCTTTCATCTCTTTTGTTAGGTATATTCCAAAGTACTGAATTTTCTTTGAAGCAACTGTGAAGGAAACTGTGTTCATAATTTACTTCTCATTGTGACTGTTATTGGCGTATACAAAGGCTACTGATTTGTGGACATTGATTTTATACCCCGAGACATTACTATATTTTCTGATGAATTCCAGGAGTTTTGAGGTTGACTCTCTGGGGTTTTCTAAGTATAAGATCACATCATCAGCAAAGAGGGAGAGTTTGACCTCTGCCCCCATTTGGATACCCTTTATATTCTTTTCTTGCCTGCCTGTACTGGGTAGAATTTTCGGAACTATGTTGAATAACAGTGGCGATAGTGAACATCCTTTTTTGGTTCCAGTTCTAAGTGGAAAAGCTTTCAGTTTTACACCATTCAGTATGATGTTAGTGTGGGTCTGTCATAGATGGCTTCGATCGGCTTAACAAATGTGCCACCTATACCTATTTCCTTAAGTGTTCTTGTTAGAAAAGAATGCTGAATTTTATTGAATGCTTTTTCTGTATCTATTGAAAGGATCATATGGTCATTTTTTTGTTTCTATTGACATGATGTATGGAATTGATGTATTCAAATCCATATTTATGGATTTGTGTATGTTAAACCAACCTTGCATCCCTTGGATGAAGCCTACTTGATCATGATGTATAATTTTTTTAAATGAGTAGCTGCAATCTATTAGCTAAGATTTTATTGAGTATTTTTGCATCCATATTCATTAGTGAAATCTGAAGTTCTCCTTTTTGGTTGGGTCTTTTCCTGGTTTTGGAATCAAAGTGAAATTTGTTTTATAGAATGTTTTGGGTTCCTTCCTTCTTAATGTTTAGGAATAGGTTCTACAGTATAGGTACAAGCTCATCTTTGAAGGTATAACAGAATTCTGATGTGAAGCCATCTGGGCCTGGGCTTTTTTTGTTGGAAGCTTTTTTATTGTTTTCGCAATCTCAATGCTTGACATTAGTCTTTTCAAGAGATTTATTTATTCCTGGTTAAGAGTAGGAAGATGATGTGATTCCAGGTTTTGGTCCCTTTCCTCCACATCGTCAAATATCTGGGCATAAGGTTTTTGGTAGGAATCAGAAATAATCTTTTGTATCTCTGCGGTATCAATTGTTATTTCCCCCTTTTCATTTCTGATTGAGATTATTAAAGATTTTACTTTTCTATTGTGGTTAATCTGGCCAATGGTTTATTTATCTTTTCAAAGAATCAACTTTTGTTTCATTAATTTTGTGAATGAATCTCTTATTTTCAATTTCATTTATTTCTGATTTAATTTTGATTATTTCTTTTCTTCTGCTAGGTTTGTGAGTGGATTGTTCTTCCTTTTTCATTTACTTAAGATGACTCATTGGGTTGTTGATATGCTTTCTTCCTGTTTTTAGGATGTAGGCATCTAATGTGATAAATTTCCCTTTAAGGACTGCTTTTGCTGTATCCCACGGGTTTTGGTAATTTGCAGCTTCATTGTTGTTATGTTCAAGGAATTTAACAATTTTCTCCTTTATATCTTCCTTGACCCAAATGTCATTCAGCATAAGATTGTTTAATTTTCATGCCTTTGTGTAGGGAGAGTTCTACCATTATTGCCTTGTGGTCTGAGAAGATACAAAGTATAATTTCAATTCTTTTAATTTTGTTGAGGTTTGATTTGTATCCTAGGATATGATCTATTTTGGAGTATGCTTCATGTTTTTTCATGGGCTAATGAGAAAAACATATATTCCTTAGCTTTGGGATTGTGAGTTCTGTATATGTCTACTAAACTCAGTTGTTCTAAGGTCACATTTATATCCCTTGTGTCTTGTTTAGTTTCTATTTAGAGGATCTGTTTAGTTTAGCCAGAGGGGTATTAAAGTCCCCTGCTATTATAGTGTTATAGGATATCATATTGCTCAGACCAATCAAGGTCTGTTTCACAAATTTGGGCACATTTAAGTTGTGTGCATAAATATTTAGAATTGAATTGTTCTCTTTATTATTATTATTATTTTATTACATCATAGTTGTGTACATTAATGCAATCTGAATTGTTCTCTTGACCAGAATGAAGTGACCATCTTTGTCTTTCTTAACTTTAATCCATTTGTATCTGAAAATCAGATTGTGACCCCCCCTCCTTTCTTCTGATTTCCATTTGCTTGAAATATTGTTTTCCAACACTTCACCCTGAGTCTTATTTTGTCCTTCAATGTTAGGTGTATTTCCTGACAGCACATGGATGGCTGGGATTTTTTTAAACAACTGTCTAGTCTGTGCCTCTTCAGTGGGGAATCCAAGTCATCAACATTTATTCAGAGAATTGATAAGTGTGGGGAAATTCTATTCTTCTTATTTTGTGAAAGTTCATTTCTTAGTTTTATTCTGTGCCAGTGTGGAAGCTAAGTTTTGTCCTTTAGTTTCTGGGTGTTTACTTTGCTGATGGGCCATTGAGATGGTCAGTGTGTAGAATAGGTCTAAGTTTTTCCTATAGAGCTAGTCTTGTTGCAGCAAATTTCCTCAGTGTTTGCATTTCAGTAAATGATTGTATTGCTCCATCAGTTCTGAAGCTTAGTTTAGCAGGATACAGTATTATGAAATGAAAATTGTTTTGTTTAAGAAGGTTAAAGATAGATGACCATTCTCTTCTGGTTTGGAAAATTTCAGCTGAAAAGTCTGCTGTCACTCTGATGGTTCTGCTTCTGGTGCTTACTCCTGGATGCTTGCAGAATTTTCTCTTTCATCTTGACTTTGGAAGTGTTCATTACAATGAGTCTTGGAGATGTTCTGTTTCTGTTGAGAAGACCTGGGTTTTGATATCCTTCTATAATGAGTATTTTGGAATCTTTAGTGAAACTTGGGGGAAATTTTCATTTATGATATCCTCTGCCAGAGTCTTTCCCTGGAGGCAGGGTCCTTTAAGACCTGTGGAACTGGCAGAGATTGATCGCAGAAAAGTAAAGTTAAAAGCGGTGACAAACAAAAAGACAGGACACACAGAATAGAATTGCAAAGCTGGGACCCAGGGGATCACTGCTAGCTTCTGGGGCTTCTGCAAGTGGCCATGAGTGTTCCACTCAGCTTTTATTGAAGGCTATTTTCTCATTTAGCCAAGAGGGTAAGCTGGGGAAGGGAATAAAACATTAGCAGTTTCTCTGAGTAAGCGTGTTAGTTCCTATGCTATCTATAATCATTAACATTAAGGGTCTGGGCAGCCTTGAGAAATCTGAAACTTGAACCTTGTGTGGGGGCAGCCTCCTGTTTGTGGTCATGCACACAGACTCCTTGTGGGGGGGGGTTAAAGCCCTCTAGTTTCTCTGTGGAGCAGATGTGGTGGCAGCAGTTCTCCTCTGAAGAACCAGTGGTAAAGAGGAATTTTCACCTTCTCTCCACCCAGAGGCTTTTTCCTCTGTGGTTAGGGTACAAGCCCTCTTTCCCATATCTCATGGCTTGAGTTGTTCCCTTGATCTTTGGCCTGGCCATAATATAAATCTCCACAATGGGTATTTGCTTTGATTGTTGACTGGGCAGGGGACTGTCTGGTTAATGTTCCTTCTCAGCCCTTGCAGATGGCTTCTGCTATGGCCATGGTTTTTCAGAGTGTTTATAGACCTAGCAGGGGTGTTTGCAAGCTGTATCCCTTAGGGCAGGCTTCTAGTAAAAGCAGAAACTGCTCAGACAAGTAATTTAACTGTTAGTTTAAAAGCAAGCTAGTTAAACTGTTTTTATTTTGCCTTGCTCAGCTTATTTCTCTGTGTTTCCCCTTATCTGGAGGTGTTTTCCATTGCCAAGAATGGGGTCTTTGGTCCTCATTCTCCCTGCAATCCACTAGTAGGGGCCTCCATTCCTTTGGGATGTTCTTTTCCCCCTTCAAGAATCTCTATAATTTGTATGTTTGAATACTTCATGAAGTCTCATAATTCTCTGAGTGAATTCTCTCTTTTTTTCTGCCTCTTTAACTGCCTGTGTTGGCTCATGAGATTTAGCCTCTAGTTTTGATATTCTTTCTTCTCTATGGTCTCATCTGTTATAGATACTTTCTACTCCATTTTTGAGTTCCTTGATTGACTCCTTCAATTCCTTAAACTCTACCATAGCCTTTCTATATTCTTCATATTTTTCATCCATTTTGTGGTTTTGTGTTTCCATTTTCTCATCAATTTCTTTGATTGTTTTTGCCATCCATGTTTTAAATTCCCTTTCTGTCATTCCCATTAATTCTCTATAGAAGAAATACTCTGTTGTAGCTAACTCATGACCCCTTGGGGAAGAGGTTGCTCTATTGGGGATTTTATGTTGCCAGAACTTTTCTATTGGTTCCTTTTGAGTGATTTCTTCTTGTTCACTTCCTTCTCCTACTATTTAATTTTCACTACCTTCTTTAAATTATCTTGTCTTAGAGGTTAGGTGTTAAAGGGACCTTTTGGAATAAGGCCAAAAGAAAGGCAAGGATAAAGAGTAAGAAGGAAAAAAGAAAGAAAAAAGATAAAGATAGGGATTAAAGGAGGGGCGAAAGATAGGAATTAGAGAAAAGAAGGACAGAAAGAAAGAAGTTGACAAAAGAAATGGTCGTGTTTGGCAGAGGTTTTTGACCACATTCACAACTCTGGGACTTTGCGGGGCCAGGCTGGGTAGGTCTTTTGAAGTCAAGAGCTTCTTACCAGCCTGGAGAAAAGCAAGACCCCACCTCTGCCTAGTATAGGAAGAAATAAACTGTATGTCACAGTAGGGACCTATCAATGCCTACTTTCCAAAGGCCAAAACTAGAAGGAAACTTAATACCATGAATTAGTGGCTGCCTTGAGCCAGATAAATGCCGTGACCCCCCTGCCAGACCAATGCTGTGACCCTTCAGCCCTCAGAGAAGAGAGAAAAACATGAAAAATAATAAAACTAGATTTAAAAAATTAAAAATGTAATTGTTTAAGATAAAGAAAAAAGGGATATTTTATATGTTATATGAGAAATTTATGTGGGAAAGATGAGAAAAGTAGAAAACTACCTGCCAAATGAGAGGAAAGGGAGAGAAATAAAAAAGAAAGGAAGAATAAAAGGGGTTGAAAAACCATAACAAAAATGGAGGAGCCTTTGTTATTGAAAAAAAAAAAACCTAGAAAGATTAAAAATACAACCAAACCAAAAAGTAAACAAAAACAATGACTACAACAAAAGGGAAAAACAAAATAAGAAAAACTAATGATAAAAATTGAAAAAAGAAGCAAAAAAAAAAAAAAAATGCCAGGTAGCACTGTGTTGTTAGGAGATGGAGAATACATGCTAGATTTTTTGTATATGATCAGGGTTGGAAGCTACTCTCTAGTTGCAAAGAAGACCAGACCTTGTCTTCCTGACTTCTTTGCCCTCAATCTGGGCCTGTATGCTTCATCAGCATTCAATCTCCATGGAACTGGGGTCCCAGAGCTCTGGCCATACATCCCAGGATGACTGTCAGACAGTGTTCTCTGACAACAAAGCAGCCATCCTGGGGATGAAGGAAAACTCAGCTCACCCCCAATTATGTCCATTGGAGCTCAGCAGGCCACCAGAGTAGGGCATGCACTAGTATCCCAAGGAATGATCCTCCCACATGCACAGTCTCCTCCTCTCGCCACAATGGTGGCACCTCACCAGCAGCTAAGTTGATGAGAAGAGGCATTCAACCCTAGCAGCTGGATGCTGTTTGAATCTACACTGCTCCAGTGAGCAGAGCAGTCCAAAATTAAAATACTGCAGGACAACTCTTTCCCATCCCCAGCACTTCACGGAAGAGCAGGCCAACTGGCCAGCCTCTGTCCATACCAAGCACCTGCCTTCTGTGTCAATTTTCCTCAGCTCCAAACTTCCTCACTGGCTCCTCAACTCTCTTGCTGCTTCACTGTGCCCCAGAGTGATGTTTCAGTGCACATTCCTCCCAGGCAGCAGTGGCTGAAGGCCACTTTCACCCTGATCACCACTGGTGAGATGTCTCTAGTCTACCATGTTGCTCCACCCCCCCAACCATTTTCTGACTACATAGAGTCAATGAATTGTTTTGTAAACTTTTAAAATAGTATCACTAATTAGAGTAATAGTGATTATTTAGATTATTTAGATTTAGATTATTATTTATTATCACTAATTAGAATAATAGTAATTATCAAAACTCAAGAGGTTTTTTTTTCAGTGAGAGGAGGCTCAAAAAGTTAATCAATACATTTTTGTGAAGTTTTCTACCCTTTCAGTCTATGCCCTTTGTCTTTGAATGAGACTGAATTCTTGATTCAGTACCATTAATTTCTTAACTTTACACTGCTTCTTATATTCATTCAGCTTTGTCTTAGTGACGGTAGCAGTAAATATGCAGTTTTGATTAATAACAAGTAGATCTAATTTTCCTCATCAATTTCAGTTTACTGGAGGAAGCTACCTATTGAGAATTCTGAGCTCATATCTGGTCTTGTTATGAGTGCTGTGATCAATTACTCATGTTTGCCCTAGGCAGGAGCAGGAAAAATAATAACATATGTACCACATACTTGCTATCTGTAACCTAGTGTATATAATACACACTTTCTTTCTCATCCAGACATGTTTTCCCTGTCATCTAACCAGTGGCTGGTATGTGGATACTGAATTCTTTCATTTGAATACAACTAATTGTGTACATATTGGTTTTATTGTCTACCCAATGTTGGTCATTTGCCTTATATGAAATTAACAACTGTTGCTTCCTATTTGATCATAAATATAGTGTTGGAAAACGGTGCATCAGTCTGCCCCTGTGGACCAAGTCCATTAATGGCAGGTAACGTGTTCTGGCAGATACTCTTGATTGGCTACTCCTATCTCAGTGCATTTCTTCCTTGTCTGCTTCCCACTGTCCCATTATAGAGGCTGAAAAACCCAGATCCTTGCTTCTTTGCCTTTCTTGTGGTTAGTGTTAACCATGTGAACCACATCTGGCCAATGAGGCATAGAGGAAAGTCTGCTAGGGTTTGGGGGAGGGAGGGAGGGGAAGCAGAAATTCTGGGGAAGATTTTCTTCCCTGAATAAAAGGAATGAGAGGAGGATTGACTACCCCTTGCTTCCTGTCATGTATGTAGTCATATATACAATCATGATACTTGGAGCTATGATAGCCATCACATAGCCAGAGGTAACAAGTCTAAGGACTTTAAAAGGCTAAGTGTGACTGATGGAAAAATGGGACAATGTTTTTGATGATATCATGGAGCAACTGAAACTACTTTAGGACAGCCTATATCTGGATTGTTAAACAACAGACATCCTGTGGTTTAAGCCACTGTTAATTTTCTGTTACTTCCATCTAAATGTACACTAATAGACATGTCTTTCCATCTTTGTTTTTCTCATAGCACTTTGCACAGGGCCAAATTATTAATGCAAGTTGATTTGGAAAAAATGGTCCCTTATCCTACAACCTCCTTACACAAATATTCACATGCACATTTTAAAAATGTTTTTTAATTTTTTTTTTTTAGATGCAGATTGGCTGGGGCCAGGTTTGAACCCACCACCCTTGGTATATGGGGCCAGCACCCTACTCACTGAGCCACAGGCACCACTCACATGCACATTTTTATTTCACTCTACAACATAACTAATTTTCCTCCCCACTTGCTTGGTTCTCAGTACTAAGATGGTTTGTGTTTGTTTCCTCCTTCCCCTTCTGTGGGTGGCACATTATTTTTCAGCCATTCAAACAAGAAAGCAGCTTACTAGGATAGAATGCCAGCTCCAATTTATTCATGGTGTCCACTGTAAAATTATGACTTCAAAGGGACCTAGCCATGTGTTCCTTAGGAGTCAAGCTCTTCCTGCTAATAGGCAGGAAGCCCACCATGCTTGCTGAGCTGTGAAAATCCAGATGGTAGGAAGCAGGTGAGTAATGAATGCCATGCTGTTCCCATTAAAATGCACAGTTTCTTCACACTGACCAAATCTCCAGCACTAACCAGGTTTGAGACAACCCCAGGACATGCTGGTTGATGAAGATTGCCTTTTATTCAAAACAATTTCCTGCCCAGAAGAGAGAATTTTCCTGTAGCTGGAACAAAACTTGCCCAAAGGGCCAAGGAATCTTAAACATTATAAGTCTCCAAGAATAGAAAAATCCAGTGGGAAATTGATAGCAGTCCAGACTTGCCTATATGCCTGTATGCTTTACAGCAGAATTTGCTGTCAAGGTGTCTACCATCTGTCCCCCAATCTTTGTCAAAGCAGAGGAGTAATTAACTGCTCAGGCAATACAAACTCTGTCAATCATTCAGATCTATTATCAGCACAACATGGGACATCAATGGCTGACACCCGCAGTCCAAGATGAGAAAGCTCTCACATCTGTAGGAGCTCATAGGCAGACTGTGTGCCACCCAGACACACTTACTACAGCATCTGGCACATCCCTGGTCAGAAATATAGCAGTGCCAGATGCTGTGAAGTCAGTAAGACATGGTTGTCCTCTCTGTGGAAGCTAAATTTTCCCGTATGGGGTGGGGGGGTTGGCTCAAATATCACTTCTTTATGGAGACCGTACATGATTTCTTTCAAGCCCGAGAAAGCTCCCTTTGTCAAGGAGCCTCATTACTCTCCATCCTTCACCTTCATAAGTTATCACCACTTACCATTAGCAATCATCACAGTAATATAGAATGCTTTAAAATGTCCGCCTTAGTCTCCACATTGTAAACTTTACAAGGAACTTGTTCAGCACTAAACCCTTGGGGCCTAGTTGAGTGTCTTAGCATATAAGATGCTTCTCAATTTTTTTTTTCTGTAGCAGATCACTGAATGAGGGCCAAAGAGAACCAAAATCAAAGTAGATCAAGACATAGAGAATGGATAACCCTTAATAAAGTATCAACAAACATAATATTCATGCTGGATAGATACAGACATTTACTGAAGGGATGTGAGGCAAGGGGACACTCTTATGTATACTAGAGAGTGTTTGATGACTTTAGAACTAGATACACTGATCAGTAAAGAGTAGGCTTTATCCTCAAAAGCCTTCATGGGATTGGTAGGAATTTCAGGATTCTATGAATCACAGGAAGAGAAAGCAGAGGGGTTGGGGAAGAGATGTCATCAGGGTAGGATACTATCTGGGAGAGGGCATAGAGGTGGTAATAAGACCACCAAAGTGGATTTTGACTAAATAAGTCTGGAATGAAAAGACTTTATTTAGTGAACACCTCTTATGTGCATGTCACAGGGTTGGGCACCAGGGATGTACTAATGAACTATCTGGTCCTTACCCTCATGAAGCATTCAGTTTAGAGGGTTGGAAAGTAATGGTAGATTGAGATATAGTACAAAATGCTGGAGAAGTTATTCAAAGGCTCTGATAATGGAGGTCTTTGAGTCTCAAGAAAAAGAAACCTATTACTTTTTTTCTTTTTAATCTAGAGGTAAGTGGTAAGTCTCCATCAGAACTTAAGGAAACACACTCAGACATATCCTTTCATTCAAGAGGTCTCTTTTATTTTTCTAAATGTTAAATTCTAGATAACCACAAAGAGATGAAGAATATGGTAGGAAAAATTTGGATTTTTCCTCCTAAAAACATGAGGTCTCTATGTCAAACAAAATAAAGATGCTGCTAAAAGTTCACAATTCATTATGTTATGATGGCTTTTCTATGGCCTTAGCAAGAAAATGGAAAGGAATGGAACCAGTTATGCCAATTACAATTCTATAAATCACTGTATTTCTCTTCCCTACCTTCTGCCCAGTTCTGGCTAGGAGTTGTGGTATTTTGAAGAATATTATAAAATATTACTCTCTTTTGGATAATATGCATATTTTAAAGCACTGAGTTTTCTGGACACACACTAGGTAAACAACAAAAGACAGAATGAATAAACTAGTGTTGATTTTCATCATCAGTAGGATCCCATCATTAATAATATTCATCAGGATATAGTCTTGTACTTGACTATAGTATGTATGTAGTATATATAGTATATGCCCACTGCTTTTTTCTTCCCACTGAAAACTGGATATTTTGGAAAATCTATTATATTTGACTTCAAGGTCATATAGTAGTTTAGCTAATAATGAATAATATTAAATGTAGAAAAATCATGACTCAATTTTGATAGATTCATTCATTGATCCATTTATTCACTCTACAAATACACACTGAGCACACCTACTATGTGTCAAATATTATTCCAGTCATTGAAGATACTTTAATTTAAAAAACAAATACAATACTTGTCCTCATGGAACTTATATTCTAGTTGTGTAGAGAAGATGATAATCAGTGAACATAATAAATTACATTGTATGTTATGTACTATGGGAAACAAGCAGAGATGAGAGAGAGAGGTTAACAGTGCTGGAGTTTGGAGGGAGGCAGCCATGTCATTAGGGCAGTTGGGACAGGCTTCAGCGAGCAGACCTGAAGGAGGTGAGAGAGTTCACTACAGAGGTTTCTGTAGGAAGAATGTTCCGGAAAGTGGGAATAGACTGTAGAAAGTGAAAACCAGTGCAATTAGAGCAGAGCAGACAAGGAGAATGTGAGATAGGAGAAAATGAGAGGCACAGAAAATGTCTTGTAGATTACAGCAAGCACTGTGGCACTTCCTGAAAGTGAAAATGGGCACAACAATGTGAATGTACTTAATGCTGTCAAATTGTACACCTAAAAATCGTTCATTGGCAAACATTATGTGATGCACAATTTACCACAATAAGGAATAGTTGAAATGGACAGGTGCTAGAGAGTGTTAAGTAGTCGAGTGATGTGGTTGCAAAGGAATCAGTTCAGCTACAGTGTTGAGAATAGACTGCCGAGGGCCGAGGTGGATGCAGAGAGCGTATTGTGATAATCCAGGGGGAGAGATGATGGTGCTTTAGACCAAGGCGTTGGCTGTGGAATTGGAGAGAAGTGGCTATATTTTAGATACATATTAAAGGTCAACTTACCAGGATTTGCTAACTGTACAGCAAAATAGGTGGTTTAGAAAAAAAGAGAAGATCAAGGATGATCCCAAGGTTTTTTTCCCTCAGCAACTATCATGTTGGAGTCGTCATCAACACTGGGAATTTTGTGAGTGAAGCAGACTTTGGGGGAGACTCTATTTCATGCACTGAACAGATGTTCACTTTTAGGCTTGTGACACGTGAGAGGTTTATAAGTAGAGATGTTGAGTAGATAATTGAAAACAACAGTCTGGAGTTCAGGGGAAGGTACAGGGTAGGTGATATAAATTTGAGTTATTAGGATTCAGACAGTATTTAAAGCTGCAAGACTGGATGAGATTTCAGGGAGTGAGTGTATTAAAAGAAAAGAGGAGGACCCAGAGTTGAACCTTGGGGCACTCCAACACTTCTAAAGTTGGGGGGAAAAGAAGAGCCAGGACAAACAAAACAAATCACAAAGCCAAAGAAAGAACTACCAGGGAGATAGTAGGAAAATCGAGAAAGGTAGTGTTCTGGAAGCCAAGTGAGGCTCAGGGGAGTGACGGTCACACCGAACACTGTTGCTAGGCCAGGTAAAAGATGAGGGTCAACCTTCGGGTGTCGTGTTGAGAAGATCACTTTTGGCTTTGACGTATGCTTTCTACAGAACGGTGGGAGTGAAACGTAACTGAAATGGGTTTCAGAGGAAATGGGAGGGAGGACAGAAAATATAGACAATGACTGTGCGCAACTCCTTCAAGGCGTTTTGCTGCAAAGAGAAGAAAAGAAAGGAGGTAGAAGACATTAAGGGAAGTGGGGTCAGTAGAGTGTTGTTGTTTTAATGCCACAGAAATAGCAACAAGCTTATAGACGCTGATGAGGAATTTGCAAGAGCCAGAAAAAATGAACAGGGAAGAAGAAAGAAAATGAAATTGCTGAATGAATAAAGAATGTGTGAATGAACAAACAGGAACCAGGACTGGACAATACTGACAGTTGAAATAAAATCTGTTGGCTCGGCGCCTGTGGCTCAAGGGGCTAAGGCGCCAGCCCCGTACACCTGAGCTGGCGGGTTCGAATCCAGCCTGGGCCCGCCAAACAACAATAACGGCTGCAACCAAAAAATGGCCGGGCGTTGTGGCGGGCGCCTGTAGTCCCAGCTACTTGGGAGGCGGAGGTAGGAAACTCGCTTGAGCCCAGGAATTGGAGGTTGCTGTGAGCTGTGATGCCACAGCACTCTATCCAGGGTGACAGCTTGAGGCTCTGTCTCAAAAAACAAAAAACAAAAAACAAAAAAAAAAAAAAAAGAAAGAAAGAAAAGAAAAGAAATAAAATCTGTTCAGGTTTGATTCCTACCCACAGCCAAAAGATAGACAGTGAGAAAAATGCTACTGAAACCCTCTCTTCATGTAAAATTTAACAAGAGTCTCAGAACATTTAGTGTTGCAAGTTTTTCCTGCATACCAGGATTTCAGAAATCCACGTGATTACTACGGAATGAAAGACCTCCCTTCCCGCCTGTCCCTCTCTGCCATTCTCTTTCTTTCTCCTTCTCCCTCTTTTTGTTTTCTGCTTTCCATCCCACCCTCCTTCCTTTTTCTTTTGAAGCTGAGAGCAGAAAAGACTATTCCTGTAGCTACCAGCTCCTGTCTGCCTACCAGGAAGGGGGCTGCTCACCTGTGTGCTCTCCAAAGAGCTGAGCAAGGAACTGCAAGATCACCTGCACGTGGGCAGACTGACCTCCTTATGGCCTTTCTTAACTTTCACCACTCTCCCTAATATTTTATAGAAACCAGTCTGTCAAGGGGGAAAAACCCACCAATTCATTCTTTCCCTGTGAAAGATTTATAGACACTCTGTAAATGGCCAGACTCAGGTGACAGTGCCAGGAACTTCCCAAGTGATTTGTAGATCTCCCTTCCAGGAAGTCAGTCTTTAATGGAAAACTTCTAGCTGCACATTCCTTTACGAAGGTCTGAGTACTGAGAGAGGTTTGCGACTGTCTTGAAGACAACTCACTGAAATTAACTAGCTATTGAGTTGGCCTCAAGACGTTCTAGTCTAAGAAAAACATCAGTTCTGCACAGTTAGAAAGAAGGCATGATTTTTCTTTGAAACTACCATTTATTGAGTTGAGCCACCGCATGCCACACATATTCTTAGACCCTGCACACACTCTTTTCTTCCTCACTTATACCATTAGCCTCATATATTGAATACTTAGTTTCGCCAAAGTCTGTGCTTTGTGTTTTACATTATATCACTTAATTGTCATTCAAACTCCATGATTTTAGTATCTTCCTTCATTTTCCAGATGGAGAAATGGTGGCTCAGAGAGGGTAATAACCTGCCCATGTTTGGAAGACTAATAGTAGGGCTGGGGGTTTGAACCTGACTCTAGTTCCAGTGCTTGTGTTTGTAACCTGCCTCTTGTGTGCTGCTTCTTTTCCCCTCCCCCTTCTATTATTTCTTGTTCCTTTGCTATTTTGTTAATCTTTTTTTTTTTTTTAATCCTTTCTTTACCTTTCACTCATCGTTATAGATTTTACTTCTCACATGGCAGAGTTTATCTTCTGGGCTCAACCTTAACTTTTCCATTCTTGTCACACATCTGATACTTTGGCAAAGTTCAACTCTTTGGACTCCCTAAGCAGACACGGTCTTTGCTGACCAACTTCCATACCAGTTCATTTACCTGAGACTTTCGTGCCGTGACTTGTGGCTGCTCTTACCTCATTGGGATAGATAGTGTGATCCTTGGGGGCAGGATCTTATTCACTCTTAGAATCTGGGAGCCTACAGTGGCTATAGTATATAGCAGGCTTGTCCCCCCTCCCCCAAAAGCCTGTTGACTGGCTGAATGAAAATATGAATCCTTCAAGGCTAGCTTAAATACCACCTATTCCATGAAGCTTTCCTAAACTACTGACTAGAAAAAATTCCTTTCTCCTTACAACTGCCATAACTTTTTGTGCTTCTCACATTATCCATGATATTCTCACTTGCATGTATGCTTTTCCTTGTTGGAATGGATTTCATTGAGGGAAGAGTTCTTATTTGCCTCATTTTTGACTCAATCAAGCACAACTGATGTTTGATGAATAAAGGAATATGAAACCTGAACCCTTCTCTAAGGATAAAATTTGCTCTAGATCATGACCTTGCTTAGGTGATTTTGGAACTCCTTGAGGATCTAATAAAAGCTATAATTCCTTTTCCCTCAAATATGCATGTTTGCAAAATCTCGCGTCGTATTTTTAGGGGACTTCTGGACGGCACCTAAAGTTTTTTTTTTTTTTTTTGAGACAGAGTCTCATTATGTGACCCTCCGTGGAGTGCTGTGGTGTAACAGCTCACAGCAACCTCAAACTCTTGGGCTTAAGTGATTCTCGCCTCAGCCTCCCAAGTAGCTGGGACTACAGGCACCCACCACAACTCCAGGCTATTTTTGGTTGTACTTGTCATTGTTGTTTAGCAGGCAGCCTCAGTGTAGGTGGCCAGCGCCCTCCTCACTGAGCTATGGGTGCCGAACCCCACCTAAAGGTTTTGAACTTCAATGGCAATTGAGACCCTCACTCAATACCACTGTGCCCTCAGACCTTTGTTTACATAATCCTTCAATCTGGAATTTGTTCTCTTAAAATCTATCCTATTTCCTCTCCCTTCTAAGACCCAGCTGAAAATTAGTCTCTTTTAGAAAGCAAGTAAGAATAGTTTCCATTTAAAACTTCGCTAACCTAGCTGGCATCTTCTTGTAGGGCACGGCTCACTTATATTGGATTATGGTACAAATATTGATAAATGGCTTGAACATACTAACCAGATTATCAATTCCCTGAAGACAGACTCATATTTATTTCTTTAATAGACAGCATCTCTCACAGTATCTAAGGTTTCATTCTGTGAACAGCAAACATGATGCAAATGGTTCACAACTGGAGTCTTAGGATTCTCATGGGGACAAGTGATTGCTGGCCCATGCAGTGCACATGACAGCTCTCCCCTAAACTTAAAGTCACAATTACTACATTTTTGCCTGCAGCTTCAGATACCTTTGAAATAAAACCAGTAACTTATGAAATCAAGTACCAAGACCATTTTCAGAAACCTCTCCTCCGAGCACAGCAGATGAGAGAGAGAGAGGAGTGGAAATCAGATTATATTTCCATATCTCCAAGGACTTGGCTTTTGGGAAATACTTTCAGTACTGATTCCTACAACTTGTGCTATTGCCTTTGGAGAGTAATGGGAAAGCTTAGCTTGAAAAAGCCAATGGCTATTAAACATAGTTGCAAAATTCCTTTCTCTGCAAAACACATTGTAGCGTGTTCTTGGCCTTGATTGAGATTCATTGTTTTCTGCAAAGTTCTTGGGAAGAAAGACTATGTCAGTGTTTTATTAGGCAATAGGAGAGATGAAACCATTAAACACTAAAGATGTAAACTTAACACTGGCCAAGATCTCAAGTGCACCTCCTGCTTCTTCAACTGAATGTAAATCAACACTAAAAAGTACCACAAGTCATTGGGGGGAAGCTTTGGGGTGATATAACCTTTTGATAATTTATCAGTAAGGAAACTTTGTGAATTGGCACTTTCCTCTCTCTCAAACCTCATCTTCAACCATCTTTCAACTCTTCTTTCTTGCTACATACCGGCCCCCCTTTTGCCTTCAGGATCTCACAAATGCCTGCTTTCCCCCACTTTGAGGTCTTTAAACTTGCTATTCTCTTTATGCCTAAACCACTCTCTTTTCTTTGGCTTATAGCACTTCATTTAAAAAAAAAAATCAGCTGAATGTACTCCAGACAGTGGTTTTTCTTCTAACAGTCTGTTAAAAAAAAAGTCTACATTGCTCTACAGGACCTGATTCTTTCCCTTAAAGCATTCTCCAGAATACAACATTATGTATTTGTTTGTTAATGTGTTTCCCCTGTAAGACTGTATAATTCACCAGGGCAGAGATCAGAGCTGTTTTTTTTCACTACAGTATTCTTAGACTCTTGCCCAATGTTTGACACATAGTAAGTAGATATGCAGTCAATGTCCAATGAAAGTGCCGTTTTCTAGAATATTTATTAATAGTTGTTGCCTGATCACTTAGGTTCGTATGCTGTAATACTGTTCTCACACACATATATTTAGTTTCCAGTTGAATTGGGTGTAGCTAACCTATGAGATCATGACAATTTGAAAGCCAATTAAATCTACATGTGCCTCATTCTCCTTAATAAGGTCAGCTCTTAGCTAATCATATACATGAAAACTCATGCATTATAAAATGTATACACACCCTTCAGATACTTAAATTCTAGCCTTTGTTTAAACCAGTCTCCACCCTTTCAGTTTTCAGGAAGAAGGGCAATAAAACACCAGAGACTGGGTGGGAAGATCTTTATATGCCAAGAAGTCTGACCCAGTGAACTATTTCAGTCAAATATGTAGTTTGAATTGGATTGCTGATTGCTGAGAAGGGATTTCTGGATTAGACAGTTCATTAGAGGCTGAGCCAGCTTCTAGGGCCTGTCGGTCTTCTCTGCATGGCTGGAATTAGCAAAGTGACCCAGAGAAGGCTGCCTGAGTGACAGCCGCCAGTGAGTCACATGTAATCATGGCTGAAATAGCAGCAATCCAGAGGTACCAAGGACACACCAGGCTCAGGATCCCAAGCTTGTACACAGCTGGAAATGAGGTTTGTAGTCAATTGAAAATTATTTGCTAGGTACCTTCCTCATGCAGAGCTTAAGGCTTTGTCTTGAGAAATAATTCCAAGAAGTGATGTAGTAGCCCCTACCCTCATTTTAAATTACGGCTTTGACATTTACCAGCTGGATTATCTTGGGTATATTACTTAAACTCTCTCCCATCCTCCACTTATCTAATCTATAAAATAGGAATGATATTATGGAGGATTACGTGAATAATTTATGCAAAGCACTTAGAATGGTGCCGGACATACACAAGCAGTAAATGTTAGAATAATACTTTACCCAGAAGGAATGGTATAAAATGAATGGTTAACAGGCTGACGTTAGATGCTGGGAAAATACCACGCATCTCTACCATTTATAAATGATGTGCCTTTGGGCAAATTACTTGAGTTTTCTGAATCTCAGTTTCTTAATCTGTAAAATAAGGATAATACTGGTACTACATTGGAGGGGAATTATGAGTATTAAATGAGATAAGGAAAAGAAGGAGTTGGCGTGATGCCTGGCACATTATAAATAGACAGTAAATATGATAATGTGTTATTCTTCCCACTGATCACTTCTCTGAATCCCAGGAAAGGCCGAGCAGGGCTCTACAGCTCCACATCTTAGGACCAAATAGCCTAGAGGACCCCAGTTGCAGTGAATGGGTTACGTCTGATCAGAGGAGTTGTTTTATTTGGACTGGTTTATTTATTAATGCTGCAATGCTAGCCCATGCAAAGTTTTCCATTTTTTTTTGAGAGTTGTCAACCTTTAGAAATTATAAAGTTTCAACGAAAAAAATCCAGATTTTCAGTTTCTTTAGAAAAATAAATAGATTGGCAACATAGGGCTGGCAATCCCATCTGGCCACTCCTGGCTTGAGTCCGGAAGCAGCTGCTCCCTTCAGAAGGGTCTCGAGTACACTGCATCTCCTGACACTCCTGAGAGTACCTTCAGCCTTGAGGCCAAGTGCCAGCTCCCGGTTATCTTCCTGAGGTTTTCCTCTACCTCTCTGCTTTCATCTTTTATGTTACTTGGCCTCTGTGGGCATATGAATTTGTAGCTGCTGGTCTTGACTGTTTGGTAGTATCTTCTGAAAACTGGTACCTGTTACTGCACCAGGGGGCGTGCAAGGAAGCAACCTTTATCCACACAGCCTTAGGCCATTTGTCCCAAGCGGAAATGGAGAATGAGGAAACAGCTTTCCAGGGCTAAAGGCTAACCTCACCACTATGCTGAGCACATCCTTGGAGGATAGCTTCTAGCCCAGAAGTTGACCCCATAAATTCACTATTTGATCACTGAGAACCTTCTCCACTTCCATTTCAACTGACGGTAAAGGCTATGAGACAAAAGATAGGGGTGCTGTACAACTGCGTTCCCCAGCCCGCAGGCTGCAGTCTGGTACCAGTCTGTGGCCTGTTTGGAACCAGCCGGTTGCTAACCTGCAGGAGGTGAGCAGCGGGCAAAGCAGCAAAGCTTCATCTGTATTTACAGTGGCTCCCTGTCGCTGGCATCACCACCTGAGCTCCTGTCAGATCAGCGGTGGCATCAGACTCTCACAGGAGTGCTAACTCAACTGCAAACTGGACAGGTGAAGGCTCTAGCTTGTGCACCTCTTAGGAGAATCTAATTCCTGGTGATCTGAGATGGACTTGAGGTGGTCTTGCTAGCACTGGGGAACAGCTGCAAATACCAAGTATCATTAGCAGAAAAGTTCAACTGCACAGAGACCATAGTAAAGCAATTGCTTGTGGACTCATACCAAAACCGTTCCCCACCCACCCATCTGTGGGAAATTGTTTTCCATGAAACTGGTCCCTGGTGCCAAAAAAGGTTGGGGAGGCACTGCTATACAACAATACTTTAGAGCTTAGTTCTCTAAAATATATCTTGTGGATTACTAGTCTTTCAAGAAGCTGTTTTTTCCTTGGGAGGGGGGATACGAACACTGTTGGGAAAAAGCTCATATTTTATCCTCCATGTTGGGGGATTTACCTGGGCAAATGAAAAATTCAGAAGTCTTATAATAAAGAAGTTCACTTGGCTTGGTGCCTCTAGCTCAAGTGGCTAAGGTGCCAGCTACATACATCAGAACTGGTGGGTTTGAATCCAGCCCGGGCCTGCCAAACAACAATGACAACTACGACCAAAAAATAGCCAAGTGTTGTGGTAGGCCCCTGTAGTCCCAGCTACTTGGGAGGCTGAGGCAAGAGAACCGCTTAAGCCGAGTAGTTGGAGGTTGCTGTGAGCTGTGATAGCACAGCACTTTACCCAGGCTGATAGCTTGAGGTTCTATCTCAAAAAAAAAAAAATTCATTTAACAGATATTTATTGAGCACTTACTATGTGGCACTGTTATTCTTGGTGATAGGAATTCAGTATTGACAGACAATATCCCTGGTCTCAGGTAACTTATTCTACTTTGAAGAAAAGGAGGATGCTTGACCCTGTGTCCAAATTTAACTGACTGTGGAATGCTATTGGAAAATAGTCCTCTCTGATTAGAGCATAGGCCCTCACATGCGCTATCCTTCTATCCTTCACAATAGGGGAATGGTAAAGATTTTCACCCCTATTCATGCATTAAAAGCAAGACCACACCAGCATGTTTCTTGGTCAGAGAAACACACAATTTATTTCTTATTTCTTGAAAAGTCAATTAACTCACTAGGGCAGCCTTGCTTTGGGAAGACCCACAGCTTCACAAAGGTTTCTGAGAATATCATGACAAAGGTTAACTTTTGTCTCCAAAGTGGAGATAGTTTTCTCTGACTCTAATATAACCCAGTTGGAAATGTATTTGTTTTTCACTGTTTAATCTTCTGCATCACCCACTGTTGATTAGATTTAATTAATTTATGTTTCCAATGAATTTAGAAACTTGCAGTGCTATAGCAGGAAAATGTTCAGATAGCATCTGGCCACCAAATGGATTGATTACCTTGTCTGCAAAAGTCTTTCAAACATCTGGGGCCTGATTTCTTTCAAAGGTAAGAAACCCACACAGGCTATTGAATATGGAGGGGAGAGAGGGGGGCTGATAGAAATAGGTAGGGTTGTCTTTGATTTGCAAATCTGGATCCTGGCACTCCCCCAACATGAAATCACATTTTGCTGCTCATTGGCACAGTTTCAGTGGCACCAGATAGACTGATCTGAATCTATTTTGTTCAATATAATCAGAATCCACCAGGCCCAAGCCTGGGCTGCCACCCTGTGAACTTGCTTGGCACTTCCTTCTGTGTTGAAGCTCCCACTGATCATTAAGACGAAACATTTACAGAAAACATTCAGAGAGAAACACTTTGTTCTCATTCATTCAACATTTATTGGGGGCCCACTGTGTGCCTGGCACTGAGCCATGTGCACCTCCTCATTAGCTATTCTTGGCAAGAACCCTGCAGGATAGGATCTCACAGATGAGAACAAGTAATACAGTAGAAGCTCCATAGTTGACCACTTCCTTACCTTGACCACCTCCTTAAGTCGACCTAATTTTCAAAGACCAGAGATGCCCCACATGTACTCAGTGGAAGACTGACCTCTATATATTAACTAACTCTGTAAGTTGTATATTGACGGCCTGGACTATGACACACAATATTAATGTATGCTCTGTAACTTGACCAGTTGAGTTTACTCTGCACCAAGGGGAGAAGGTGTGGGCTTGGCCCCTTAGTTGTATTATTTTTTCTTTAGTATAAGTTCTTTTTAAATATTTTATTATTACTATGTATTGGATTAGGCCTAACATCCTATTATTTATTATGTGCTGTGGAAGAGTTTTTCAATGTGAAGGACTGATCTGAATTATAGGTACATCCTATAATTACTGAAAAATTATACAGTAAATCAAGACTTGATGGCTCAGAGGAAAACACTCAAAGACCTTCTACCTTTCTGGAAAGCAGCAGCCAAGCAAGGATGGTGGAACATTTTGGTGCTATCAAGACCACAGTTAGCAACATCCAAAAACATCAACATGAGCACTTGGAGAGGTTTGGTAAGGAAAGCGGAGACCTATAGCAGGAAAGGAGGAAAACTTCCCTTGATGAAGTTAATGAAGCCACAAAAGGCTGGTTCAAACAAATGAGGGCAGTTAATACTCAAATCTCCGGGCCGATGATCTAATAAGTTGCTAAAAAGTTTGCACAGGAATGTGGGGTCGCAGATTTCCAAGCATCAAGTGGGTGGCTCCAGAAATTTAACCAGGACATGAGATCACCCAGAAAGTCTTGTGTGGTGAATCTAAAGAAGTTCTAGTAGAAGTTGTGGAAGAGTTCATTAAAAAGACTTTGTCAGAGGCTTCAAAGACGATGACATCTTTAATGCTGATGGATGTTAACTGTTTTTCAAGGTGATGCCTGACAGGAACCTTGTCAAGAAGGGTGACAAATGTCACAGTGGAAAACCTCCCAAAGAATGTTTCACAGTTTTGCTTTGTGCAGCTCAGCTGGAGAGGAACTAAAGCCCTTGGTGACTGGTAAATCAGCAAAGCCATATGCTTTCAAGAACCTGCAGCCTAAAGACCTCCCCATCACTTGGTGATCAAAAAAATGTGCATGGATGCCTGGTGCCCCATTTGAGGAGTGTGTAAGGCATATCGAACAAGAAATGAAGAAGAAATTATCTCTACTACTGACAGCCGACAACTACAAGTGAGTCTCTCACGGACATGACACTGAAATTTCTGCCTCCAAACACGACCTCAAAAATCCAACCTCTTGGATTGGACTGATGTTCTAAATCATCAAAACATTTAAAATGCACCACTGAGCCCCGCTCCTGCAGTGGGTCATTACTACAACACAAACCTGTGGTCTACCAGTGGAAGCAAC
Organism: Perodicticus potto; assembly: GCA_963574655.1. Taxonomy (NCBI): domain Eukaryota; kingdom Metazoa; phylum Chordata; class Mammalia; order Primates; family Lorisidae; genus Perodicticus; species Perodicticus potto. The sequence goes on along the minus strand of CAUYRH010069795.1, from coordinate 26,315 downwards.
TTTGCTGCATCAGCTAACGCTCTGGATGCTGTCCTCTGGCTCAGTTCTGCTTAGGATAAAGTTCAGCCAGAAAGGATACAAAATGTTTCAAGAAAGTTGGATTTGTCACAACCCAAGGGCATGATGTTTTACCCCCATCAGACAGTCCATCTCCCATGGCAGAACTCAAAAGTTTTGTTGCAATGGATGATGCGGTGGCAACCCGTAATGAACCTGACCCAGAAGCAATTTTCCAAGTGGTATTGACAGATCAGTGTAAAAATTCATGAAGCTGCTGATGAAGTGGACGAAACAAGAGAGGATGTTGTGAAGTCGTTTGTATGGAAAATGCCCAGGTGTGCTGAGTGGTGAAGCCAGCATGGAGAGTGCTCTCTCCACTCACGTTTGTAACGAGAACAAGACACAGATCAAGATTGACTCTTTTTCAGAAAGAATGATTAAAGCACGAGAAAACAGTAAATGTACTGATATTGTATGATACTATATGGATGAGTGTGCATGATTTTGCTGTGTTTTGATTTTGATTTCATGTGATATTCTCTAATAGCTGTATAAGAAAGTAAAGTACATATACGTATCAGCACAGTAGACCTGGCACCTCCGTATGTTGGTAAGTTTGTTACCGTCCCTTAGGTGGTGAACTTACAGAGGTTTTACTGTACATAATAATAATAATAATAATAACTAAAGTTAATATGAGACCTATCAATAAAGGATAGAGATAAATGGATAAAAAGACAGACTTTACATTCATAATTCACTTAACCCTCACGAAATACCCATAAGGTATATGACATTATCATCACTCCCATTTTACAGATGACAATACTGAGGCACTTGGAGCTTATGTTATTTTCCCAGGGTAACTCAGCTGGCTTTTGGCAGAACTTGGCTTCCAACATAGGTAGTCTAAACTTGAGAGCCTTTGCTCTTAACCATGCTGTTTTATCACCCCCAGATATCACTTCCTGAAGACCTACTATGTTGGGTACTATGCTAGGGGCTTTCCTGCATTATATTTTCATCTACGTTCACACCTTATGCAGTGGTATTATTCCCTGACAAGGAAACCGAAACTCAGAAACATTAAATAACTTGTCATGGTCACAAAAAGAGTTTGTAATAGGGCTAGGGCTTAACTCAGGTCTGCGGGGCTATGAAGTCCACTTTTGCTTACTGAGTTACCTGCTGATAGCTGAGAGAAAAGAGGATGTTAGAAACTCAAAAGTTTTCTTAAAGCAGCACCAGGAAACAAACCAGTTGAACAAGTCAGAAGAGTGGGTAGCCTGGTTGCTTTGCACAGTCTGGCCCATTCCAGCAAAAAGAGAAACTAAAGGATGTACTACAAAAAATAAGAAAACAGCTTCTTCTTAAAGAGGGAGGTGAAAGAGTTTGGAAATCTCATTGTCTGACTGCCTTTTTCTGGTTCAAGTTCAAAGAGAAATGATTAACAACCAGGTGGGCTGCCCACAATACAGACAACAATAAAAAAGCCTGCAGTACTGAACAGCTGACGTTTTTTGCACAGTGAATACAAACGGTTGCACTATCAGGTCAGTTCCTAACACACAGTGTGGAACGCAATTGTACGCAGTAGTGGTGTGAAGAGACCTGGCTCCATGTGCTTCCTGGAATCGAATATGATTATCAAGTCTGGGCATTTCTCTTATTTGAAAAACCTGTCATTCCTTCCACCCTTCTCTTGCCCACCATCACTACCTCAACACAGACAAGTCCTCTAACTTCTCTGGATCTTTCTGAGTGCTGCCCCTCTGCCTGGAGTCATCCTCATCTCAATTTCCCCTGAGGTCTGGCTCATCTCTCCTCACCCTCGATCCTCAGATTGGACATCTGTTCCTTCAGGAAGCCTCCTTGACTTTCCTCCTTTTCTTGGTTAGATGCCCATTTTAAGAACAACTTGTATTTCTTCCTATTATAGCAGTTAGTACCCTGTAATGTGACTGTTTGTCGGTCTCCTCATTGAGACAGCCATGTGGGTTACCACTGTACCCCCCATGTGGGTATGCAATAAACATTTAAATGGATGGATGGAGGGATTGTGAACCTCATAACACCTTCTCACTTCTACACTCCATGCTATATTGCACAAGTCATTAAACTTAGTCTTAAACTTTGATACCATCATTTCCCTTCTTATTATTCCCTTGAACACTCACTTAGAAGTCAGAATATTGATAATATCGGGGAAAGGAGTGAGTTACATGAGACAGGACATGAGAAAATCTCTTTCCCCATATCTTGATTTGGGTACTGGTGACATGGGTGTATGTATCTGTAAAAGTCATTGAACTGAATACACTAGAATAATGTCCCTTACTGTACAAAATTAACATCTCGGGATAAGTAAATAAATCCTTTGTAAACTCACGTTGATAGGATAAAATCCAGACTTCCTTGCCCAGTGTTCAAGGTTGTTTTCTAATTGCCTCAATTATCAACTTACTTGTTCAAAGTCACTTTCCTAAGTCACATGGCCTGTTCTCTTAACAGGTCCTCAAACTCGTCTCGCTCATTCCCACTCTAAAACCATGCAGTCTTACCCTAGACATTCCTTTCTTCTCCACTCACCTTCCAGAAACTCCTTCCAGTCATGAAGGACAAAATAAATCTCAACAAATCCATAAACAGCATTAATCACTTTTTTCTCAGAACCTCTGACTTTTTGTCTTTTTTGTTTATTCATGCCAACATTCCCCGAAGACTGTAAACTCATTGAAGGCAGAGCCTTGATCTTATTTTCAAATTTTACATCTAGTACAGTGCCTAGGACAATGGTAGATTCTCAGTATGTATTTGTTTTGAATACACAAAGGATCTACTTCTGTCCAGACCCTTGGCAACTATGAGTTCGTATAGAGATTAGAAAGGTTGGCCAGGCAAGGTGGTTTGCACCTGTAATCTCAGCACTCTGGGAGGCTGAGTTGAGAGGACTGCTTGACGCCAGGAGTTTGAGCCCAGCCTGAGCAAGAGTGAGATGCTGTCTCTACAAATATTAGAAAAATCAGCCTGGTGTGGTGGTGGACTCCTGTATTCCCAGCTATTCAGGAGGCTGAGGCAGGAGGATGGCTTGAACCTAGGGGTTTGAGGTTGCTGTGAGCTATGATGAGATCACTTTACTCTAGTTCAGGCAACAGAGCAAGACCTTGTCTTAAATGGAAAAAAAGACAGGTTGCTTATTTCCTCCGGAATGAAAATATAATGTTGCCGTTAAGCTTATGGACTTGGGATTCACATGTCATTTCAAATCCAGGTTTTGTAACTCACTGACTCTGTGATCAGTGTAATCAACTGCCATCATCAAAACTCAGTTTCCTTATCTGTAAAATGGGGACTTTCTAATAGGGTTGTTGTGAGGATTACATAACAATATAAATGTGTTTATTTTATGGGTGAACACTTATCGAATAACAATAAACCCAAATAAACAATTATACCCAAATAAAAGCCATTGTTCTTGATATTATCATCCAAAGAATCCAACACAGTGATTAACTCACGGGAAACACTTAACACGTGTAGGTATTTTTATCACTGCTATTAAATAGAAATGTACAGTGTCACTGGGAGAAAACTATTAATTAAAAGGTAAAGATGTAGAAAGCAAGAAGAGTGGGCTCACGGTGAGATATAGTCATGGGCTCGCAAACACAGAGTGAATTTAATCCATAAGGAATTCCTTAGGGAAATTCCATCACATCTCATTAGCACAGTCCCACAGGCAAGAACTAGCCTCTGATCTTTACATATTTAATATCTTTGAAAAAATTCTGAAACCATAATCATCTCAAATTGTTATACAACAGCAAGTGTATCTGGGAGTCAGAGGCAAAGGCATTCTACTGCAGTTCTAGCTCACATGATTCTTTAATCATCATAATTCCTAGCGCCTCCCTTCCAACTTTTGAGCTGAGGATAGCTCTTTGATTGCTCAATAGGATTTTGACAGTTCGGAGAGGAGAACATGGGGGAACAGGTTCCCAGTGTGTTCTTACACACTCATTTAAAAGACAACAGTTTAATAATTCCAATTCATATGTTCTTCTATTCATGAGATCAATAATTCATAGCCATTCCTCAGCAGTGTTTATTTAGTGACAACAGAAAGGGTAAGATATTTCTTCTCTTCCCTTTGCTTTCCTTTCTTCACTTAGTCATGCCTGGAGCCTGGAGAGTACAGAATCTCAAGAAACAGTTTCCATGGTGATCCTTCCTTTGAGTGCCCGCCTGCATTTCACTCTTGCTGGAGTGAACTAATGCTTCTTACTGCTTTCATGCTAAATATATTGCAGATTAGATTTGATTTCCTCTGCAGTGATACAGTTTTAGCAGGAAAATGGAAAGTAAAAACACAGTGTGAAGAAACTGTGCTATGCTATCAGAAAGGAAAAAAAAGAACATTTCGGAAAAAAATAACCAGCCATAGAGAAATGGATGCAGGTGCCTGGAAGCTAGGATATGCATGTATCTAAATGTTAGAAAGCCCACCGCAGGAGGGAATGATCGGATGCTCTTAATTCCACTGTACATGGAAGGTGGTGTAAGCTGGCCATAAAACGCTCAGATACAAGAAATACACTGATGTTTGATGTACTGTTCTCTTCTCAGCACAGGAAATATAGATCACATATAGAACGAGGACATCATCAAACCCACAATATCATACCTACTTCATATTTTATTAAGGAAAGTTTTGCTTTCTAGTAAAGCTACACAGCTGGCCTTTCTTACGGGTCAAAATACAGGTGGTTGTGTCACCTTCCTGAAACCAGACGGTGCCTTGAATTTCCTGACATAGAATGTACTAGCTAATGTTTACCACCGCCCCCTTCCTGGTCCATCTTCCCCATTGGACTTGAAAAGGGCAGACCCTGTGTCTGCCATGGTCACTGCGGTATCCTTGTGCCTAGCACAGCACGTGGAAAACGGAATATCATTAATAAGAAAATTATGAAAGAGAACTTCGAAGCACGGATGTCTTTCTTACCAAGCAGCAGTGGCTGACGGATGGAGATGGAATCTTACATAAATTAGAAACCTTCAATAGCAAATAGCTATTGGTTTGCATGGCTGCTCCATCCTGAACCCTGTTATTTACCTGTCTTGGAGGCAATAGGGGTTAATAGAGCAGTGGTCCCCAACCTTTTTGGCACCAGGAACAGGTTTCATGGAAGATAAGTTTTCCACAGATAGTGGGAGGTCGGGGGAGAGGGTATATAGATTCTCATAAGGAGCCCACAACCTAGAAGCCTCACATGCACAGCTTACAGGTGGGTTCACACTTCCACGAGCAGCTAAGACCACAGCTGATCTGACAGCAGGCAGAGCTCCGGTGGTGATGTGAGTGATGGGAGGGACTGTAAACAGAAGAAACTTCACCTACTGGCCTGCTGCTCACCTCCTGCTGTGTGGCTAACAGGGTGTGGGTGGCTACTGTCCACAGTCAGGGGCCCGGGGACCCCAGGGTTCAAGGGAAGACTCAGTGTGGAAGGGGAGGAGCAAGGAGGAGGAACCACCTGGTGAAGCCGCCTCCTCCACCACAGCCCAGAGTCAAATAATCACTAGGTACCAAATAACCAGGAAGAAAACTCAGATTTTAGCCAATTTGAATTATCCAGTGAGTATTCAGCAACTGCACCAAACCAGGTAAGTCTGTTCTAGGTGCTTATGGGGACAAAAGTTGAGCACAAGAATTTTTGAGCCCAGCAAGATTATCATCTGGTAGAAAAGAAGCAGAACATGGCCAAGTTCAGACACACCTCACTGAAACCAACTAATATTTATTGAACAATCCATTAGGTACTTTTCTAAGTACCAACAAGATCTATGCTTTGGTATTGTTATTCTAATTTGACATATAAAGAAACTAGTAACTCAGAAAGACTAGTAAGCCAGTTAGCAGGTGAAGTTGAAATTTGGATCTACAGAGTCCGATCTTTGAATCAGTATCTAACAACTACAATTCCGAACCTCAGACTCATGGGATCTGTGCTGAGAAAACTGCTTTACAAAGCATTGCCCACAGTCTTGTTGGCTGCAGGAATGATCCAAAGTTTATTATGTTCTTAAATGTTTCTGGGTAGTCATCAGGATGCACACAGGACCATGTAAAATTCCAGATTGCAAAAGGAAAATGAGTTCTGTGTCTGTGTAAACGTTGGACTTAACGTCTCTGTAAGGAGGATAAACACTACGGCAGGGCTCCTCATTCATACAGATGTTTCTCTAAGAAGGGCCTGCTGGGGGGTGACAGCGTGTCAGCTTTCGTCCTGTAGAACTGACACGCTCTGGAGCTTTGAGACAGTTTTCCTCCGTTCTTTCAAGGGGTTCTTTTGGAACTTCATTTTCTAAACTTCATTTTCTAAATTTGCAGGAAATTCAAAATTGGTCAGCTGTATGCTGAATTTCATTCCACAGAAAACAATGACAAGAAAAAGGTCTCAGCTCCTTAGCTTATGGTCAAGTCCTTTCATTCCAAAGGGTGTGGATTCCCTCAGTTATGTTAAATGTATATATATGTGTATATATATGTTTTTCGCTTTTTTTTAGAAAGATGAGAAGGATGTGTAGTAAGGTTTAAAGGGCAGGATTATGAGATGTTTTGCTTATTTTAAAATTTTACTTTTAAGTGATAAATAGTCATTATACTGTATATATTTAAGGTGTGCAATGTAGTGTTTTGATATCTGCTTACATTGCATAATGACTAAATCAAGGTAACTGACATATCCATCACCTCACATACTTCACCATTTTTTGTGTGTAGAACATTTAAAATCTACTCTTTTAGCAATTTTGAAATACACAATATCATTATTAACCATAGCCACTATGCTGGGCAACAGAGAAACTTTGTAACCTTTGAGCCCCTCCCTATTCCCTGACTTGCAGCCCCCACTTCCCCAGAGCCCTTGGTAACCACCATTTTTACTCTTACTTCTATGAGTCTGACTTTTTTAGATTTCACATGTAAGTGAGCTAATGATATATTTGTCTGTGTGTGCCTGGAAGAAGTTTTTAAATTTACATTTATTTCTTTTAGATAATTCTGTTTCTCAGTCTAGATGCAATGATTTCCCTGACAAGGGAAAGTGAGGATACGGAATGGAGAGATACCAACTTTAGGGAGCCTCGTCTATCAGAGCTCAGATGTAGGAAGAGTAAAATAAACATTTCCTCTCCAGCACTATCCCTTCCTCTAAATGGAGTATTTTAAAACGAACCCTTCTCCCATATTGAGTAATACAGGGGATTATTACTTATTAAGCAGCAAAATCCATGAAATAAGTATGTTTATTTATCTATTTATTTGCTCCTAGAGGAGAGAATGGGGCTCAGAGATTATGTTTTTTACATACCAGAGTCACGGGGTTAATTGATCTTGTTGGTGTGTTGCTAACACTTGGCCTGTTGGCTAACACTTTGCTCTCCTGCCACTCAAGTAACACTCCAACATTTAGGAAGATTATACTTTTATCATTAAAAAGAGGGGAGGAGGCTGTGGCCCATTTCTGTAATCCTAGGGCTGTGCCAGGCTGAAGCTAGCAGACTGCTCGAGCTCATAAGTTCAAGACCAGCCTGAGCAAGAGTGAGACCCTGTCTCTACTAAAAATGAAAAATTGAAGCAAGAGGATTGCTTGAGCCCAAGACTTTGAGGTTACTGTGAGCTATGATGCCACGGCACTCTACCAAGGGCATCAAAGTGAGACTCTGACTCATAAAAAAAAGAAAAAGAAAAAGAAAAGAAAGAAAAAAAATAGAGGTGGTCGTGGCAGCCTGAATAGTCATGGGGAGTCTGATCCAGAAATGTAGCTACAGATGTTCTCTGCATTTTCACAAGAAACGGATGAAGTCATTGGGGCTTTCAGTGGAGAGGGGTAGAGGGAAGCCCTGATCATCCACAAGGTACGAGTTTGTAAAGAAAAACACGGGCTAGCTGTGTCTTCCTGGGGGAGCTACACGTAACCAGCTGGCTCCTCTTCCAATCTTCTCCTCATTAGCTAATCCAACAATCATACCATGCTATTCTTCTCATAGATAAAACGTTCTACATCTCACAAAGCCATCCCTGATAGCAGATTGCATTCCAAGTAAGCTAGAAGGAAGACAAAAATGGGGCATGTTCAGGTGTATGTAACAATTATTGCCAGTCACCAGCATTTAAAATGTCTACAAAATCTGCGGAACTGCTGGCCCTCTAAAGTTTGCTGCAGGCTCAGAAAACCAGCTGGAGTGCTGAGACTTCTTCAGGGTCTGTGTTATTTTATAGTATTGGGCAGAAAATTAAAATTATTTTGCTAGAGACCTTAACTGCATTGTACCATATCTGTTGTTAAAAATTAGCACCTTATGTAGCAGGGAGAAGGCGACTTGATTTCGGCACATTGTTCTCTCCCTGTTCATCCCCCTGACTTCCCATAGAGTTTAACTGAGTGATTAAGGCTTCAGGCGCTGAAGTCGGGTGCATCAGAGGGTCACAGCACAGTCCTGCCACCTGTCCGCCACAGGACACTGGGAGAGTCAGTCACCCTCTTTCTCAGTTTCCTCCTCTGAAAACCAGGGAAGGAAATCTTTCTTCTTTCTGTAGGACAGTGTGTGGATGAGATGAGAGAATGCACATAACGGAGCTGAATGCCTGGCATCTGGTAAGTCCTTAATGAATGTTAAAAAGAGAAAAAAAAAATTGACATATTCATTATCAATTGGATTTTTTTTGCCTTACCTTTACGAGAAGTTTATCATCGCACAAGGTGATCATACTAATTTCCCTATCCATATTTTTGGCTATAGCTTTTCCTTTTGACCCCAAAGTTAGAAGCATAAATATTTCCCACTGACTTGATGAGTAAAACAAGATCCCGGAACTTGGATCTTATTTTAAACCCACTTACGGTTTAAAGACAACCTTTTATCGGGATTTTTGATGGATTGTAGGGATATTTATGACTCAGGCCTCTTGGCAAAGTCCCTGATGCTGACTCATTTGTTACCTTGAGAGAGAAGAAGGCGGCTGAAATCATCATTCATTTAATCTGCTTCATATTTATGGTGAAAGGGCAAAGGTAAGTCAGTCTTCATGGGGCTCGGTATGAGAATCAGGAGTTCAATAACTTCTTTTTGACCACAGAAGGAAAAAAGGACCTCTAACAAACTTACACTCATACATTTTTTTGCAAAGTCCTCTTTAGTACAAGTGCTATGGCACTGATAAATGATCATATTCTGTCTGGTGCCTCAGGCTTCCAGCCCTAGACATGCAGAAACTACTGTTTCTCCACAGAGCAAGTGAAAACCAAGTGACAGGTGACGGGAGGGGAGGATGGACAAAAATAGAAAGGAAGCATGATTTGGAATTTCCACTGTGACTATGGCCTTGAAATCAGGCATAAAGGGCAAGGTTATAAAAGTATAAGAGGGAATACAAAATGTTTTATAAAACAATAAAAGTAAAATTTATCACTGTTGCCATAACCAGTAACAACATTAATAACAGCATCACCATCACCCTATAATCAGCAACAAATACAAGATCAATAGAATTTACTGAACATGAAACACTTAGGAATATGCCAGCCAATAAAAGAGGTAACACTGACAGCTAACAATTATTGGAGTACTTTGAGTCAAAGGCTGGGCTACCAATGCTAAACACATTCTTTTTATTTAATCTTCAAACTGTACTATGAGATCGAGTCTACTTCTATACCAGTTTGTAGCTGGGGAACGCCAGGCTTAAACAACGTGCTCAAGACCACACAGCTGAACAAAATGATTCTAATGTGGATCTTCCACTACTGCTGCTTCAGTAAAGGAAAACTGTGTGGAAAACAATGCAACTCATTGCCCTTCAATCATTGACACACACTCCCGGCAAAAATATTTGTTGAGTATTTGACATTATCCTTGGCTCTAGATATAGGATAAAGGAGAAATCTGGACCAAGTTTGGACTTTTGAGCCACCGTAGCTCTCAGACTCACTTCCTTTTCAAATGTAAACCAGTGGGGTTGCTGTTTCTACTACTCAGTGATGCTTACATTCAACTCTAGACAATCACGTAGCACACTTAGTGCAAGTTTTACAGGAACATGCAATGAAATTTACCGTATTTCCAAAGCACAAGGATGGCATTTATGGGAATTGCTAAAGGTTACTTGAGGCCAATGTCAACAGAGATAGTTTTGCAAGATATTAAATTAATGGGGGGAAAGGGAGAGTCTGTTTAGTTTCAATGCAGCTGTTGCCCTAACAGAGCTACACTTGACCAATATTTTAAATCAACGAATAAGCTCTGTAATACTAAGGAAGTAAATTCTAAATTCATTATAAATAAGTGAATAAAAGACTAGCTTTCAGCAAAACGCATGTGGCCGAATGAAAGTATACTTCCTAAGGATGAGACTAGAGATAAGACAACAGGACACTGAATCCCTGTACTGAGGTTGTTTTTATCTAAGCTAGAGGTTTAGACCAAGCTGGCATGCAGCTTGAGAAGGGCACAGTAGATTTTGAGGCAGGGAAAGGAAAAACACACACATACACGTGTCCCTTACGCAGTAGTCTGGGCTGTAATTACCGTCATTGGTGAACTCTGCTTCGCAGGACCCTACCTCAAGGTCTTTGCAGCATACTGGTTGACAGTACCAATCTTTTGTGTTGACTTTGAGCTTGAATCATGACAATAATAATAGCGGTGGCAGTAATAGCAGCAGTGGTGGCAAGGCTAACATTTGTTGAGCATTTCTAAGCACTGTTTTATGTGTTCTGTGTATATTACCTCATTGGGTTGTTGTGAAGGTGAGTTAGATACGATCATTATCACCTTTCCACAGATGGAGAAACTGTTAAATGCCCTCAATGTTATATGTCATTCAGACTTCACAGTTACCCTATGTACTTCATTATTCACTCTTTACAAGTGAGGAAACTGAGGCACAGACTGGTTACTTTCATGGTCCCACAACCAAATAAGTGAGAGAACTGGAATTCACTTCCAGATTTATTTTATTTCAAAGCTTCCATCTGAACTGCTACACTATACTTTTGGTACCACTATGCCCCCTCATCCTGGCCATGTGCCTGATCCCCCACACCCCATGCTTCTCTTTCCCACTCTGCCTGTCCTAGTGAGGCTGAGATACAGCATGTCTCATACTGAGACCCTCTGATGTCAAACAGGGGAAAATCAATGTCTATCTCAAAGGGCTGGTGTGACATCCTGAATCCCCTAACATTCAGGAAGGGTTTTCACATGGTGTCTCCTGTAGGAAGACCTGACACCCACTTTTAGAATTAGAGCACTGGGTGATCACCCTCCTCTCTCCCCGCCAATGGCATTTCCTTCCAGGGCCTACCAGGAAGATGAGGGTGAATTTCCCTAGGAGAAGAGGAGGGCCAAAGGTTAATGTGCAGGAGATGAACACAGCAGATGAGAGAAAAGGAGAGGGGGAATTGCTTTGGATTTCATTGCTGGGAAACCCTATCTTTTTATTATTTGTATAAATCACTTGGCTGTGAAGACACCACAGGCCAAACCTCCAAGTGTGCTGATGATAATAAATTGGGTAGCACAATAAATAATGGGTAAAACCAGGCTGCCAAATGAAGAAGGATTTAGATCATTTAAATCCCAGGCTATGAGTTGTCCAATCCAGTTTAATACTGATAAGTGTGGGATAATAACTCTTAGCAAACAGTCCACTCCCACCAAGCCCCCCACCACAACACCTCTACCCCCTTCTCCCACCCCTCACAAACAGAAAGAGAATCCTAAGGGGATTTGCGGAATGAAAAGGATGGTATATACTGACCAGATATGAGCGCGAGTTATTACTTAATAATCCCAGATGCCTCAGTTTGGGCTTAGAGCAAATAGGAAGAGCTAATAGAACAGTGCAAGGTTCGATTAGCTGCAAAGGAGATTCTAAATCAGAGCAAGTTTTATACGATGAAATTGGATGGGGGAGGAAAGAGTCTCACAGTTGGATGCGATGGGGAAAAAATGGAAAGGATTAGGGAAATATAAAACTATGGACATTGCAGGGATGGTGATAGAGTGGCCTGAGGGTGGAGTCGACAGGGAGGGATACTTGTCAAAATAAGAGACAACTTAGTCGTTAGACGGAGTCATTCTCAGTAGCTATGACTATTATTACAGGACAGCAGTATCCTACCTGATGACACTGGAATTTAGGAATTTGAATGATCATCCATTGTTTGATTTGAGGATGATGAATTATTTCCTTCATTCAACAAGTATTTATTGAACACCAAATATGTGCCAGGCATTGCTCAAGAGCTGGGAAGACCTCATTACATAAAACGGACTGTAATGGTGACAGTAACGAACAATTGAGCTTTTATACTCTGCTGCATGTGTTTCAGGCGAACCTGCCCTTTCAATCTTCACAACAATCGTATGATCATATGATTATTATCACCATCATTTTATACATGAGTAAACTGAGGCTCAGAGAGATTAAGTAACGTGCCCGGAAGGAATGATGCTGATATCCAAACCCAGTATGTCCGCAGCCCGTCTGCTTCACACTGCTTCCAAATGGGGAAGTTCATCACAGTAGCTACTGCAGGAGATGAGAGGACATCTCTGCCAGCGTCCCCCCAGCCACGGGCACCACCTCCTTTCCTCGGTGTGTGCATAGGTCACGAGTGGTATGTGAACTAAAGTGAATTTGAATGTTCTGGCTGTGGTGTAATCTGGTAATTCTGTTAGTGCCGTCACTGGGGCATGAAACCAGGATTCCAGCTTTGTGTTTTCATCCCTGCTCAGTCGCTACCACTTACCACATGTTTCTGGGTCACTTTTGACGTCTACAATTGCTTGTTTTCATATTTCCTTTTTCTTTTCTTTTTTAAAAATAAACTCTACTGTGATTTGGAACAATTGTTTTTTTTTAGAACCCAGAACTTACTTTTACTCTCTAGCCCAATACCATTCCAGAGAAGTAATATAGGCCAGATATATAATTAAAAATTTTCTAGCACCAACAGGTCACCAGGTAAAACTAATTTAATAGTGGGTTTTAATTTAACCCAATTTATTGAAAACATTATCATTCCAATCATTTCAACATTATTACATTTTTCTTTTTTACATGCTAAATCTTCAAATCTTCATGTGTATTTTATGCTTGCAGCACGTCTGAATTTGGACTAGCCACATTTCAAGTGCTCAATAGCTAATGGGGTCATCACATTGACAGTGAGCTCCAGCTGCATCTTGAACATTCATTGACTTGTCCTGACTAGATTAGACAACTTGTGCCTTCTAGAGGCATGTATTGAGTGCCTACTGTATGCTAAGACCTGCACTGGGCATTTTCACACATATTATATTTAGTCTTACCAGTACGTTTCCAAGAAAAAATATTTGTCCTATATTACAGATGAAGAAGCCAAGAAACATGATTGGAAGCTCCAAGAATGCAGAGTATATTTAATTTTACCTCTTCAACACTTAGTAAATTGCCTTGTATGTACCAGGCACTATTCAAAAAATATCTGTAGAATCAGTGGTTATTTGTTAAGCCTGCAGAAGAGCTGGAATTTGAAACCAGTATGCCTAATTTTAAAGCTTGTAATTTTTTATCTGTGCCATTTTCTATTCTTTTTTTTTCCCACTGTAACTCTTGTAAGTATGTCCTAACCTCTACTGTATACATGAATAGTGATTCTCCAATGCTTATTGAGTATGCATGAAGGTGTTATATGTGTAGTTATTGATTTTGCCATCTTCTTTGACTGGATTTGGTTTAGCAATTATTATCAGATACCTACTCAGATCTGGGGACTGTGCTCAACCTTGGAAGTGCAAAGATTGTCCACACATGATCCTCATCTTCATCTGGTTTGGAAGACATGCCATGTGACGTTTAACACAGGTACATGTTATTTAAAAACCTTAGGTTTGTAAGACTTTAAATATAGTCTTATCTGCACATAATTTGGTGCTAAATTATGGGCTCTGGAAAGAGAAAAGTCACAAACCTTTACTACTCAGAGTGCTAAGCAAATGGCAATTGAACAGCTCTCAGTTCACTGGTCTTGGCTCTGCTCCTGCTTCTGTGTGTACTAAGTAACTGAGAGTCAGATTCTGGATGGTATTATAATTCTAATTATAGACCATACTTCTCAGAGAGTATAGAGGACAGAGGGCTCATCATTCCTATACTAGGAAACGATAACACTAATTATGTTGAGGATTTTTTATTAAATTGATTAACCAGTAAATTAATTAATTCAAATATCAGTAACTGTTAATCATTAGCTGGTATGACAAGAACTGTGAATATGATAGCTTCTGCCATTGAGGATATCACTGTCTGGTGAGTGACAGAAACCAGTGCCATATCACCATCTGATCTTCGATAAAACAAACAAAAGCATATACTGGGGAAAAGAATCCCTATTAAATAAATGGGAGAACTGGTTAGCCTCATGTAAAAGGCTGAAACTAGACCCGTACCTCTTGCCACTAACAAAAATTAACTCACATTGGGTAAAAGATTTAAACCTAAAACACGAAACCATAACAAATGTGGAAGAAAGTGCAGGAAAGACTTAGCGACATCAGTCTTGGGAAAGAATTTATGAAGAAAACCCCAGAGGCAATTGCAGTAAGAGCAAAAATCAATAAATGGGACCTCATCAAGTTAAAAAGTTTCTGCACAGCTAAGGACACAATCAACAAAGCAAAGAAGCGACCTTCAGAATAGGAGAAGATATTTACGTGCTACAAATCTGGCAAAGGGCAAATAACTAGAATGTGCAAAGAACTCAAGTAAGTCAGCAAAAAAAGAGCAACAAACCCCCTTAAAGTCTGGGCAAGAGACATGAACAGAATCTTTTCTCATGAGGACAGACAAATGGTCAACAAACTTATGAAAAAATGCTCATCGTTTCTAATTATTAGAGAAATGCAAGCCAAAAGTACTTTGAGATATCACCTAATCCCAGTGAGGATGGCCCATGTCATAAGGTCCCTCCCAAACCAGATGCTGGCATGGGTGTAGAGAAAAGGGAACTTTACTGCCCTACTGGTGGGACTGCAAACTAGTACAGCCTTTATGGAAAGAAGTACGGAGAATCCTCAAAGAATTAAAAGTGGACCTTCCATTTGATCTTGCAATACCATTACTAGGTATCTACCCAAAGTTAAAAAGTCATTTTGCTGTATAAACATATGCAGTCAAATGGTAACAGTAGCTCAATTTACAATTGCAAATATGTGGAAACAACCCAAATGCCCTTTGACACATGAATGGATTAATAAACTGAGGTATATGTAGACCATGCAATACTACTTAGCCATTAAAAAAGATGGAGATTTTGTATCCTTTGCCACAACTTACACAGATTTGGAAAACACTCCCCTAAGTATCACAAGAATGGAAAGGCAGACATCACATGTACTCAATACTAATTTGAAACTTGTAGATTAACAACAACAAGCTCACATGAGAGAAAAATGAATTCAAGAAGCAGAGAAGGTGGGTTCCTTCACAGTGGGAACAATGAACAGGTATGTGGCACACCTCCCGTGTGAGGGATGTAGCTACAATGTGGACATTGCCTTACAAATATAAGCAATGAGGCCAAGTTGTATGTGTTCGCATATGAATCAGAAATAAAACAATTTTTTTGAGTTAAAAAAAAGAGAAGTGTTGTAATACAATGTCATAGGAAGTAATATGAAGTAAGAGGAGGATAGATACAGAGTCCTATGGTAACATTGAGCAAGTGCATCTAAATTGAATGTAGAGATATCAAGGAAGCTCCCTGGAGAAAGCAGTCAAGTCTAGTGTTAAGGACAAATGAAAGTCAACCTGGACAAAGGGCAAAGGACTGGCGAGGGAATTACAGCAGGCAGAGGAGACGACGCATAAGAAGACCTGCACAGCACGGCACATTTGGGAACCAACAGAGGCTTTGATATGTGGGAAGCACAGCCTGCCAGGGCTGGGGAAAAGGAGGAAATGTGTCCAGATGGCACTCGAGAAGCTAGCCTGAGATTCATGATGAAGGATGAGAGGAAGACGGAGCAGGAAATGTTTTAAGGGAAGAAGTCAGAGTCACACTCTTAGACATTTTATTGTAAGCCCTTACTGTGTTTCATTATGGTACTTTTTTTAGCCTGTTGTCATTGTTCTTCTATCTACCTCTTCTACTAACTATATTCACATTCTTAAGTGCAAAGGCTCCCTCCCATCTTGTTTTCTTTGTATCTCCAGTGCCCCAATGCAGTATCTGCTGCATAAATAATTCTCAATACTTACTGTGATAAATTATAACTGTGGGAATCCTTGATAGACCCCAGGAGTCTCAGTCTGCTGAGGATGTATTACCTGGGGGATCTTTCACCTAGATTCCCTTGGAATTCCTGAAATTACATGCAAACATTTGGATCTAACTATGTGCATTGTTCTCAGAGTAAGAGATCATCACTTTTCTTCAGATTCTCAAAGGAGTCTAAGACTTTGCAATGATTACAAAGCACTGAATAAATGGGGATCTTTGGCAAATGTAGTTTTGTAGCACTCTCTTGCTGGAGAAGACCTCTCAGATGCAAAACCCTAAACGAGGATTCACGTTAAAGGAGGAACATGAATAGACAGAAGGTTGAACGTGACTTAAACTCTTCTAAGTGAAGGAAATGCAGAAGTGGAGAAAAGAACAGTTCTACGATGGCAAGACAATGTTTGCAAGAGAAAAGAATCTCGAAGATGGTAGGCAATCCCCTGCCTCCTCTCCGAGTTAGCGAATCATAGCTACTCAGTCTTTAAAGAAGACTGTTCCAAGCAGAAGTGTAAATAAGGAACTTTGAAATCACCATTGGAAGAGGTAGTCGTAAATGAAGAGCACTTAGAGTCACAGAACTTAAGGAAGAAAAACTTATCTCTGGAGGAAAAAGGACTGGCGGAAGCCACCTCTCTTCTACAAATTTGGGTCTGCCAACTTAAACTAATATTTTAAATGATAAAGATTATATACATACACACAAACAGAAAAGAGTTCTTGATGGATAGCCATTAAAATATTTATGGTAATTCTGTTTCAGTGCTAGAAAACTGATGATTTCTATTTATATTGTCTGATTATTTTTTCACAATGAACATGTTTTGTTTTATAGAGATGCACATGGAAAAAAATTACATTTTGAAAAGAAAATGGTAGAATGGTAGGATAATAATGTAAAATTTCCGTTCTAAATGAAAGCACATTGTAGGAGGCACTACTTCTCAAACTGTCTCTTATAGGCCACGAAAGAACACATTAAAAATGAAGATCCTGGATCTTACCCCAGTTCTACTGAGTCAGACCCCTGAAGGGACCTTGGAATTGGCAATTTTTTTTTTTTTTTTTGAGACTGAGTCTCACTCTGTTACCCTGAGTAGTGTGCTATGGCATCATAGCTCACAGCAACCTCAAGCTCTTGGGCTCAAATGATCCTCTTGTCTCAGTTTTTCTATCTTTAGTAGAACAGGGTTTTGCTATTGCTCAGGCTGGTCTTGAACTCCAGAGATCAAGTGGTCCACTCACCTCTGCCTCCACCTCCCAAAGTGCTAGGATTACAGGTGTCAGCCACCTTGCTCAGTGGAATCTGCAATTTAAAAAAACTCACCACAGGGATTTTTAAAACAAAACAAAACCTAGTTGGTAAGGATGAAGCATATTCAGCAAGGAAGATACAAACCTACTCCATGTATGTGACTTAGACACTGAGACAGTACAGAGGACCAAGGTAAGCTTAATATAGTGTCCTAATGAAATGGAGCCTTTTCACTTTCCAAAACAGTTTCTTATACATCAAAAAGTGGGCTCCGTGCCTGTGGCTCAAGAGGCTAAGGCGCCAGCCACATACACCTGAGCTGGAGGGTTCGAATCCAGCCCAGGCCCACCAAACAATAATGACAGCTGCAACCAAAAATAGCCGGGCGTTGTGGTGGGCGCCTGTAGTCCCAGCTAATTGGGAGGCAGAGGTGGGAGAGCCCAGGAGTTGGAGGTTGCTGTGAGCTGTGATGTCACTGCACTCTACCTAGGGCGACAGCTTGAGGCTCTGTCTCAAAAAAATAAATAAATAAACAAACATTAAGAAAAGCTAATAAGCAAAAAAAAAAAAAAAAGGTCTATGCATAATTTTCATGACAACTGCCACCACAGATAAGCAAAAAAGTCCTCACGTAATAACCCTAATTATACAGTGGCCCACTCAGAGTCTTTTAAAATCACTGCAGAAGTCCCAACTTTGTGATCACTAACACAGAAAAAATATATATATATTATATATATAAGTAATAAAATGTCTTTGGGGATTTTTTGACATTTTTTATTATAAGAAAAGTGGACAACATAAAACTAGACAGATGTTTGACATTGTGTATGAGAAACTAAAGGATCATTATCTGGTTCAAATGGAAGTAGTGAGTTCTCATCAGATATTTGGGTTCTAATTTTACATTGAATGCACTTCATTCTTGAAAATAATTGCTCACAAATGTAAGTACTGCCAAAAAAAGATGACACGAGTAAAGCATGATTGTGAAGTGAGGATATTTGTCTCTGAAAAGATGGAATCCATAAAAGTTCAGTAAAGAGACAAGATCAAATTTTTCTTTGAATGTCAGATTGCAGTTCTATGCATTCCACTGGAAAACTGGCAAGAAACTTTTTTTTTCGAGACAAGAGTTTCAAGTTGTCACCCTGGGTAGAGTGCCATGGCATCACAGCTCACAGGACCCTCAGACTCTTGGGCTTAAGTGATTCTCTTGCCTCAGCCTCCCAAATAGCTGGACTACAGGCGCCCACCACAGCGCCCAGCTATTTTTTGGTTGTTGTTGTCATTGTTGTTTGGCAGGCCCGTGCTGGATTCAAACCTGCCAGCTCTAGTGTATGTGGCTGGCGCCCTAGCCGCTTGAGCTACAGGAGCCCAGTCAAGCAATATATTTATAATGACTGAAAATTTAGCTGCAAAGACACCAAATTATTATTTTCTAAGAAATTTAAAAATCTGTTTTCAAATTTTTGTATCAAATGAAAAAGTAAGGCTGTATATTCTTCATTGTTTATAAGACTGCGTTCAACTAACGTGTCAAAATACATAAAACGGTTTGCCTTAATTTGAGCTTGCCATAATTTCAGTTTCTTTTGGAATGCTGTTGTTTTGAATCACTGTACTGATAAGCTGGCTTTCATTTTGAAGATGCATATTTAACTCATTTATGTGAGTGGTTAAATCCACTAGAAATGCTAAATCTATAAGCCAGTTTTCTTTTCTTTTTTTTTTTTGCAGTTTTTGGGTGGGGTTGGGTTTGAACCCAGCACCTCCAGTATATGGGGCCTGTGCCATACTTGTTGAGCTACAGGCACCGCCCCTATAAGCCAGTTTTCATTGTCAAGTTCTGGCACCAACTTTGTTTTTGATACCATAAATGACTTGATAAACAAACTGCAAGTCCCAAAATCTTTTCAACATTTGGACTCAACTTAGCCATCTCGATTCTGTAAAGGATATCGTCATAATCAGCATCAATTTTTTTTTTTTTTTTGCAGTTTTTTTTGGCTGGGGCTGGATTTGAACTTACCACTTCCAGTATTTGGGGCTGGCGCCCTACTCCTTTGAGCCACAGGCACCACCAGCATCAATATTTTTAAAGAATTTCTGGAATAGGCGATGATTCAATCCCTTGGCTCTTACGACATAGTCTTGATGACAATTTGCATGCCCTTATCCATTTTTAAAGCTGTTGTGCACAAATTTTCTTTTTTTTAAATTGTCAATTATTTTATTCAAATGTTTGGAACTAAAACATAAAATCATTAAGTTTTCACAAAATGAGGCATCTGTTGCTTGAAAAGAAAAAATATTTTAGTAATTTTTACAGAAAGATAAAAATATTAGGCATAAAGACAAATGTGAACATATTCAATAACGTGTCCTGTCTATCAGTCTTCCTCCGAGCTGAAGATTTTACTGTACTTGCTCAGCATGAGCTCAGCTATCTGGTTTTGGTAAATCATGTGGACCGCCATGTTCCCTGTTTCATTTTTAGTTGGCAGAAGGGTGGGTCCAAATATGATCCCTAAGCTTTGTGTAGAAATGAAGTTCTTGGAGGCACTGACCACTATCTTAGTTAAATGTCCAAAGAGAATTTTCATGGTGCCATGATTTGGTGGAGAGAGTTTTTGTAAGAGAGACTTTATAGTTTCAAGTCCTTTCTTGTTGTCTTGCTTTTTTATTGCTTCTACAAACTGCTCAAAGAAACTGTAAGGGAAGAGAGGCTCAGGCAGGCCCCAGAAAAAAATATCTTCAGTGCTCTAGTGACAACGTGGATGGTCTTCCCACTGCTGACATCCAAATTCAGCCTCTCTTCTTGGTTGACAATAAATCTCAAATTCTGTATTGTTGCCAGACTGCCACTAACTCAATATATTCAAAAGACAAGCAGCTTCAATGCTTTGCTTCAGAAACCAGGGAACTGTGGAATTTTC
Organism: Perodicticus potto; assembly: GCA_963574655.1. NCBI lineage: Eukaryota > Metazoa > Chordata > Mammalia > Primates > Lorisidae > Perodicticus > Perodicticus potto. Next base: position 5,790 of record CAUYRH010069795.1, on the reverse strand, counting down.
AGGTTCATGTACTGTGTGTCGATGAAAGCCCCCTCTCTTTTGCAATTTTCAAAGAAGGTCTTCAGGTAGAACTTTTTTAATCCGACTTTATTTTAATTAATTTATTTTTTTGAGACAGAGTCTCACCTTGTCACCCTTAGTAGAGTGCCATGGTGTCACAGCTCACAGCAACCTCAAACTCTTGGACTTAATCGATTCTCTTACCTCTGCGCTGGGCCTTTAACCTGCTTTTAACTCGGTTTTTGTCACTTGTATGAGAAGCACTATGATGCAGTTTGAACATTAAAGATTTTCTGTACAGGCTCAGCACGTAGGGTGCCGGCCACATACACAGGGGATGTGGTCTGAACCCAGCCTGGGCCTGCTAACAACAATGACAACTACAACAAAATAGCCGGGCATTGTAGCCGGTGCCTGTAGTTCCAGCTACTTGGGAGGCTGAGGCAAGAGAATCACTTAAGCCCAAGAGTTTGAGGTTGCTGTGAGCTGTGACCCCATGGCACTCTACCGAGGGTGACCTAGTGAGACTCTGTCTCAAAAAAAAATTTTTTTTCTGTGCTCTGGTTTCTGTTTTTCATACGACTATCATAGTGACTTGGCAATTCAGTACTTGAGGATCTTTGGATTCTGAATAATTCCAGGTTTCTTGATGAACAACATGAATCTTTTGGTAATCTGTCAACTGCATTTTTGACAGCATGGAATCAAACCAATATGATAGTCAATATCTGACTGGAGAAGGAATTCATTTCCAGAGACTGTTGTGATTTTTAGAGGGTACCAGTAAGTCTTCTGCTGCTCCATTAAGAAAAGATTTGTAATGGATGCCTCTCCATGCCTGTACCTCTTCCTTTGAGGAAAACACCCTCCCTTCTCAGCTTAAGGGGCCCAAGCCTTTCTCTGTGGACTTATTACCCCAGGCCAGGTACATAAATTTTCTTGATGTACTAGGCAATGGTACTTCTTCAAACTTGAGTTTTGGGCAGCAACTGCATCATCCTCTATTAATTTTCCAAGGCCCTCCCTTTTACCTACCATCACTGGGGCACCATCAGTAACTCTACCAGATACGCTGACAACAGACAAAGAAAATTGCTTTAAAGTATTTTTTACTGCTTCATATAAATCTCTTAATTTATTTGTGTCTTTTTTTTTTTTTGTTCCTTTCATTGTTTTGTTTTCAGCCAACACTAGAACAGAGAGAGAAGCCAGGATCAACTCACAAACAGATACAAAGCAAAGAGACAGAGAGACAGTGATTTAGAGGCCGGTCACCAGAAAGATGGTGTCAGGGTGGGAGGATGCCCCCGATGGCAAGGCCCCTACATGGATGGAACCAAGTGTTCAGTCTCACGCTTGGGTAGAATGTTCGGTTGGATGGCGTTCACGCGGACACTGGGTTGGGTGGATGCTATGCGATCAGTCCATTGTCCTTGATCATGTGTGCTAGTTCAATGATGTATTTGCCTTCTTTATATTTCTGGCTGCTTTCAAAAGCAAGTTCATATTTCCAGCCCAGCAAAGTTTTGCAGTTTTCACAGTAAATGTCTGCAACTGCATGCAGTCCTATGAGCAACACACGCTCTTCTGCAGGGCCACAGCCCACATTAACTACTGCGTTAAAGAGGTATGCTCGTCCTTGACTTCCTTGGAACGACTTGGAAATTAGTTCATCATGATTGGCCAAATGAGCTCTGCAATGAATGCAGCTGTAGGTCCGGTGGCAGGAGGGCAGGTACGCCTGGAAAGTCTTGGATCTTGTCATCTTCACCATTGGCGCCGCTGATCGTGGGGAGAACTCTGGGGCGGCCCACGAAGCACTCCCACAGGACTGGTCGCACGGGAAACCCCGGGAGACACAGGTAAAGGCCGCGGTTTGGAAGGGGTGGGTGTGGGGCAGGCTCCACACACTGGGGATGTCTTCAGAGGAAGGACCCTCAAGCAGAGGTCTAGAGCTGGTACTCAGCAGCCCGGTGGCAGACTGCCCCGTCCGGCCAGCGCCGGGCCGGCTCAGCGGGGATGCGCTGCAGCAGAGGACGTCCCGGCTGGACCGCGGGCTCCCGGCGCGCTCTTAAAGCCACAGTCTCCGCCACCGCCACGGCCGCCACTCCGCATCCCTCGGTTCGTGGCCGGAGGGACGCGCCCCGCACCTATCATGAGGCTTTTCTTATTAAGGTCACCAATAAACTTAATGTTGCCTAATTCTCTTCTCAACTTACTTGACCTAAACAGCAGCTTTTGACTAGTTGATCGTTTTCTCTTTCTTGAAAGACTATCCTTCCCTCACACCCTTTACTGATTTTCTTCTCACCTCACTGGCCACTCCTTGGACTTCTCTCATTTTTTGCTGATACTCATTTATTAGGAAATCTTAACCAATTCTATACCATTTTAAATGTCATCTATATGCCAATGATTCCAAAAACTGTCTTATCTCCAACTTCGACCCCTCCCTCAAACTCCAGATTCATATCTCGACTAGCCACTTGGATGTCTAACAATATTTCAAACTAAACATGTCCACACTAAACTTTTGATTCCTTGCTGCTCAAACTTTATTCCCTTCAGTCCACTTGAAGAACCAGTCTTCTGCAATGGTTCTACCCTTTACTCTGTGGTTTAAGACAGAAATGTCAGGATCATCATTGATTTCTTTCTTTTTCTTCTCTCTTAATTTTTATGAAAAATGTTTTATTTTTTAGAGACGAGATCTTGCTTTTGCTTAGGTTGGGCTCAGAGCTCCTGCGCTCAAGTGACCCTGTCACCTCTGCCTGTCAGTGTGCTAGGATTACAGGTATGAGCCACCATGCCCAGCCTCCTCTCCTTTCCTAATACCCTCATTCAATGCTTTGGCACATTTCATCAACCTGCTTTCAACATATATTCTAAATCTGATTAGTTAATTCTCACCAACTTGATTACTACTACTTTCATCTAAACCATCATTTATTACTTCGGTTCCTTCCTTCTAACTGGCTAAACCTGTTTCCACCGACTCCTAACAATGATCTATTGTGAGTGATTCTTTTACATGTAGGATATGCCACGCCACTGTTCAAAACTCTTCACATCTGGCTTGGTGCCTGTAGCTCATCAGCTAGAGCACCAGCCACATGCACCAACTCTGGCAGGTTCAAACCCGGCCCGGGGCCTGCCGAACAACAATGACAACTACAACAAAAAAATAGCTGGGCGTTGTGGTGGGCACCTAGAGTCCTAGCTATGTGGGAGGCTGAGGCAAGAGACTCTCTTAAGCCCAAGAGTTTGAGGTTGCTGTGAGCGGTGATGCCACAGCATTCAATCGGGGGAGACATAAAGAGACTCTGCCTCAAAAAAAAAAAAAATACCTCTTCACTTCACACTTAAAGTACAAAGTTCTTTCTATGATCTGTGAGGCCCTCACAATCTGGCCTCTTGCTATGTTCTGACCTTATCTCTTTCTTCTCTCCCCTTTCTTTTATTTTCAGTCATACTAGCTTCATTGTTTTTTCTCAAATATATGCCAAGCACAATGCCACCTCTGGACATTTGTGCTTGCTATTAACTTTGCCTGAAATATTCTTTTTGCAGATATTAATATGGCTTACTTCCTCGCAACATTCAGGTCTCTGTTCAAATATCACCTCCTCAGAGGGACAACCCTATCTCAAATAACTCCTTCATTTTCTATGCTTTTACTCTGCTCTACCTTTTCCCCTAGCTTGTACCACTACAGGAATTATATAAGGTATACATCTGTTTATTGGATATTCTCTGCCTCCCTTATTAGAATGTAAGTTACATAAAAGTAAGTAATTTATTTATTTTGTTCAGTCTCTAAGTCTTATCTAGCCTACATAGCACATCTTAAAAATATCTTCAGTCCATCTTCTCCCCATTCCTACTGTCTCTTTGTCTATTGGATAAAGTCAGCTCTTTAACACAGCATTCAAGAAATTTCCAGGCAACCTCCTCCCACAACCTCCTCACCTTAATGCTCTGGCAGTACCAAAATGCTTGTATCTCATTGTTTCTTTCCTCTGTCTTTGGGACATGCTTGTTCTTTTCTACTTAAATGCCCTTTCCTGACTCTCGAACTCACAAATTGACAAATATTACCTCCTTTGTCCATGCTTCAAGTGAGAGGTGATAAGCTATTGAACTAATGAAAAGTAGAGGGGACAAGAGGAGGAAGAGCCTGAGGAAACACCTCTGACTTATCTGGAGGTTGATTTCAATTTCATGGCTAATGATTCAATCAATTATTCCTACATAATGAATTCCCCATAAAAACTCTGAACACAGCAGCTCAGAAGAGCTTCCTGATTGCTGAACACATCGGTGTGCTGGGAAAGCGATGCATCCTGACACCACAGGGAGAGGGGATGGATGCTTTGCCTCAAGATCCACCAGATCTGACCTAACGTGTCTTTTCATTTGGATGACCTGATTTGTATCCTCTACAATAAAACTGCAATCATAAGTGTACCACTTTCCTGAGTTCTATGAATCATTCTTACATGTTCAAATTATTGAACCTGAGGGAATTGTAGGAACCCTTGAATTTTTACCCAGTTGTCAGAAGTTTTGGATCCCCAAACTGTGGCTGGAATCTGTAGGAAGGCCAGTCTTTCTGGAAACTGTGCCCTTACACCTGTGGAGTCTGATACTAACTCTAGATGGTTAGCATCAGAATTGTATTGCAGTTGGGACTGATGTCAGAATAACAGGTAACAGAGGATTTTATTCAAACTGAATTTTTTTTTTTTTTTTTAGAAATCAGGGAGGAGATTGCTGGTTTCTTTTTTTTTTTAGTTTTTGATTTTTTTTTTTAATTAAATCACAGCTGCATACATTAGTGCAATCAAGGGGTACAATGTGCTGGTTTCTTATACAATCTGAAATGTTTTCATCAAACTGTTTAACATAGCCTTCGTGGCATTTTCTTTTCTTTTTTTTTTTTCCAGTAGTAAGACAGAATTTATTTACAGAAAAGAATACAGAAAACACTAAAGCTCCTAGTAGAGAGAGAGAACTCAAGTGGGGAGAGAAAAGCTCTCTCCGTTTCTCTCCCAGTCTTTCCCCAACTCCCCCTTTAGGCTTTTAGTCTCAGGGTATATATAGATGTATGGGTTCCTTGGCCAGGAAACAAATGAACACAGTCCCTTCCACCAGGGCAAAAGTGAATGAATGTATCAGTGAACGAACACAGTCCCTTCTGGGGCAAAGTGAATGAATGTATCAATGAATGGATTTACGTATTTTGAACCAGCCTTGAGACCCTGGGATAAAGCCCACTTGGTCATGGTGTATAATTTGTTTGACATGTTGTTGGATTCTGTTTGTTAGTATCTTGTTATATATTTTTGCATCAATATTCATTAGTGATATTGGTCTATAGTTTTCTTTTCTTGTTGGGTCTCTTCCTGGTTTAGAGATCAAGGTGATATTTGCTTCATAGAATGTGTTGGATAGTATTCCTTCTTTTTCTATATTTTGGAAGAGTTTTAGTAATATAGGTACTAGTTCTTCTTTAAAGGTTTGGGAGAATTTTGATGTGAAGCCATCTGGTCCTTGGCTTTTCTTTTGAGGGAGATTTTGTATAGTTGATGCTATTTCAGAACTTGATATAGGCCTGTTCAACATTCCACTATGTTCTGGCTAAATCTTGGTAGGTGGCGTGCTTCCAAGTATTGGTCAATTTCCTTCAGATTTTCATATTTCTGAGAGTAAAGTTTCTTGTAATATTCACTAAGGATTTTTTGAATTTCTGAGGGGTCTGTTGTTATTTCATCTTTACCATTTCTGATT